>JANZXR010000002.1:3933891-3970896 GCA_027575705.1 Erythroxylum echinodendron | reverse complement strand
TATAATTTGTTTCATTCAATTGTTGGAAACATGTAGATTGGCTTTGAGTTGGCATAATAACTCATCTCCTAAAGTCAGACTTTGATCTACTTCATGCATTGGTGAGGCCCACTTGATAATGAGGAATGGATGGGGGGAGTCAACCATAGAGAGCTTAAAAGGTTGCATTCCCATAGAAGCATGGTAAGTGGTATTGTACCAGAACTCATCCCATGGAAGAAGAGAGCTCCACTTGTGGGGTTGGTAAACAAAGCATCTGACGTATTGCTCAACACATCGGTTTACTGCTTCCGTTTTTCCATCAGTTTGAGGGTGGTAGGTGGAGCTCATTTTTACTTGAGTTCCTGAGGCTTTAAAGAACTCACGCCAAAAATGGCTAAAAAATATAGGGTCTTAATCACTAATAATTGCTCGTGGCATTCCATGCAACTTCACCACACCTTCTACAAATTTTTAAACTACTGTTTTTGCGGTGAAAGGATGAGATAACAAAAAAATGGGCTGATTTGCTGAGGCAATCTACCACCACAAGGATGTTGTTTTTGATGTTAGAAGTCGGAAGACCTTCAACGAAGTCTATGGTTATATCATCATACAATTGACACATAATTGGTAAAAGCTATAAAAGACCCACTGAAGAGAGAGAGTTTCAACTTTTGTTCTTTGGCAAATATCACAAGAAGAAACATATTATTGCACATCTCAATGCATAGAAGGCCAATAAAACTGTTGTGCTAATCTTTTGTATGTGCGTAAGACTCCAGAATGTCCACCAAAGTGAGAATCATGAAACTCTCTTAATAGTTGAGGAATTATTTGGGAGATTGGTGGCACAACTACCCAATTTTTTAGAAAACTAGTCCATTGCGCTAAGAATAAGGAGCTCCCAGATTGTCCATTGCCAATTTGCCAATTCTATCCATGTAAATGTGCCTAACGACTACTTTTTATTCCCTCTCATACTAACCTATGACACAAATAAAGCATCAAGACTGGGGCCACCAATAACTCTTGAGAGTGCATTAGCTGTCGAATTCTCATGGCCTAGTTTATAACGAATTTTGTAGTAATAACCAAGCAACTTAGTAACCTATTTTTGTTGTTCCGGTGTTGAAATACACTGCTCTAACAAGTACTTGAGGCTGCGTTGACAAGTTTGAATATAGAATTTTTGTCCCAACAAGTCCATGTCCAAATAGCTTGGACAATTGCTAACATTTCTTTAGCATACGTAGACCATGATTGCTTAGACTGTCCCAAAGCTCGACTCATAAATGCAATCGGTTTGTCTTGTTGAGTGAGAACCGCTCCTATTCCTACGCCTAAAGCATTTGATTCAAGCATAAATGGCTCATTAAAATTTGGCATTGCTAAAGTTGGAGTAGATGTCACAACTTGCTTAAGAAATGTGAATGTCTTTGTGGCTTTTTCAGGCCATTCAAAATGACCTTTCTTTAACAAATTGGTGAGTGGTCGAGCCAAGATATCGTAGTTGCATACAAATTTCCTGTAGTAACTTGTAAGACCAAAAAATCCACGCAATTTTGAAACATTAGTAGGCTTAGACTAATTATTTATTGCCTCAATTTTTTATTGATCCATCTTTACGCCGTGAGGGGTAATAATATGACCCAAGTACTCTAATTCTTGTTGCCCAAAAGCACACTTGCTTATCTTAATAAAAAATTTATGATGCCTCAATATTTTTAAAAGGATAGACATGTATTTTATTTTTATTACTATGAAATTCATAATTTATAAATGAAGTAGTTAATAAATGAATAGTTAATGGTGTGTTACCATTAGCCTTTTTTTATAGTAACAAATCTTGTATGTGTTCCTAAGAAAATGAATTTGTCCATTTTTGGGGTCTCAAAGGGGGGTGGAAACAAATAAGGACTCTTGAATGGAAATGGAAAGAAGATATAAATCCAGTTCCTTCGAAAATGGTAAGATCTTTAACCCAAGAAAAAGGAGTTGATCCGTGTTATCTTGACTTGGTTCTGATTTCTCTATTTTCTTTTTTAAGAATACCAAGTCGGGGTTTTTTCCTACCTGTATCAAATAGAACATGTTGAGCCAAATCTTCTTCATGTAAAACCTACTTTATTTAGATCGGAAAAATCATACACTTTTATGAAACCATGTTCTATGACTCAAATCTGTAGTCAATCCTATTTCCGATAGGAGTTGTTGACAATTAAATCCAAATTTTCCCATTATTTTTGTATCCGTAATAGTGTGAAAAGAAGGCCCGACTCCAAATTGTTCAAGAATAGTGATATTGAGTTTCTTGATCCTTTGCCTTCAGAGGTGGTGCAGGGGAATGCCATTCTTTTCCCTAAAGGGTAACATTTGTTACTAGGGTATTTTCAAAAGCCCTTTTAACTTGTTCCAGATGTATGGTCCAATTGGGGCTATAAATCAAAATATCGTTAAAAAAGACTAATATAAATTTGTGAAGGTAAGAATGAAAAATAGAATTCGTGATGGCTCGAAATGTAGATGGTGTATTACAAAAACCAAAAGGCATGAATAAATATTCGTAATAACCATTATGAGTATGAAATGCAATTTTAGGAATATCTTTAGGATTTACTCAAACTTGATGGTGATCAGCTCTAAGATCAAGTTTTGTAAAATAAGTTACACCATAAAGCTCGTCTAAAATATCACCAACGGTAGGAATGGGAAATCGATCTTTAATGGTTATGACATTAAAGGCTCTATAATCAGTGGAAAGCACCATGTTGCATCTTTCTTTTTAACTAATAAAATAGGGGAGGAAAAAGGACTTATGCTGGATCGTACAAGCCTCAATTTTAACATGTCATAAACTTGCTTTTCAATTTCAATTTTTTAAAAATAGGCATGTTGGGTCTCACATTGACAGGCTCGATTCCATCTTTTAGAAAATTCAGTGATCCGCTTCACTTATTGGTGGTAATTGTTTTGGTTCTTAGAAAAGATCTTCAAAATCTCCCAGTAATTGTTTCGTATCTAAAATTCAGCCTTGTGGTATATGTTCCTCCATTTGTTGCAAGCAAACAACAAAGATGGAGCTTCCTTGCCTTAATTCTTTTGAAACAGCTCTCAAAGATGCAGCCTAAATGGGTTATTCAAAGCCTTATAGTTTTTGAAATTGATTTTGCCATTGGAACTCCATAGTCATCTTCTTCCAATTACCAAGTTATTCCAACCATTGGATGCCTAAAACCAAGTCCAATCCAATTAGTGGTTAAAGTGTAAGAGAAAAAGGAATACCATGGCTTAGAATTTGCATATGCTCAAATCTCAATGGCCTTCCGTTAGCTACTCTTACGTTGAAGGTTTAATGGGAACCTCTTGAAGTTGTAACAAGCTTGCTATCTTTTCACTGATGAAGTTATGTGTAGAGCCACTATCAATGAGTAGCACAACATTATATTGCCTAACCTTTGCTTTCACTCTCATTGTCTTAGAGGCTATCCATCCTGTTAAAGCAAGTAAAGTGATTTCAGGCTCTTGTTGGAACTCAGTTAATGCCTCCTCTATTGCACCAACATCTTCATCATTATTACCAGTGTCCCCTTTTAACAATAATAATTGAGGTCCTCAAAACTTATGCCTTGTAGTAAATTTTCATCACAATTAAAAAAAGGCTTTGAGCAAGACGTTTTTGCATTTCTTCCCATAAAAGTCGCTTCATTGGAGGTGAAAGTTTGGCTTTTGATAGGGCTGGAAGCTCTAGCGGTGCTCTGTTGAGTGGTAGACGTATAAATCTCCTTTGACAAGCTAGCTACTCATCTCGCATACTAGCAAGGTTGATTGCCTCTTTTATGGACTTAGGCTTGAACATCCGAATATCGTCAGCTAACTTGGGTTTAAGACCACCTATGAACATTCCTACTAAGGCCTTTTAGGTCCATCCTTGCACTCGGTTCCCTAATCTTTCCAATTCCTTCTAGCAATCACGTAACGAGCCAACTTGCCTTACCTTTGATAGAGCTTTGTCGAAATCTTCACATTCAGTAGGACTGAAACAAGCCCACATCTCTACTTCAAAATTTTCCTATGTCACATCTTTCTCTTCTTCCTTATGCACCTGACGTAGCCATTGCCATCACTACTTAGCTTCGCCCTCAAGATGGAAAGAAACCAATGAAACCTTTTATGTTTCTATGATGCCCTGGTATTCAAAGAATTGTTCCACTTTATTGAACCATTCAATGGGATCATCACTTGAATATCTAGGAAACTCCATTTTGTCCAATTTCGATGACAACTTTAGCCTTCCTCCTTCTGAATTATCTTGAAATTCTTCTTTATTATTGCGAAAACGACCATTGTGACCATTGGTGTTACTGTTGGATGCTTCCTCATTTGAAAGCAAAACTTAGGATAGTCTATTGATGGTGATCTCCATTTGATGCAGCTTGTCAATAAAGCCAAGTTCCATTCGGCTTAAGTAGTCTTGAAGTCCTCCTAGCCTGGTTTCTAAATGTTCTATTCTTTCCTTATTGGTTTCCATTGTAAAACCATCTATGATACCAAATAGGTCCCAATTAAAGCTCAATTATAATTGCTAAATAAATAGAATTCTCTTGGGATGAGAATAAACCACAGAGTTTGGATAAAAATGTGCTTGCTGCTTTTACTGAATTTTAAGACCTTAGATACATATAGAGTTTAACTGCTACTCCTAAACTCAAGACCACGATTGCTACAATTGCTAAAAAAAGGATTCAATAACTACTAATCAGTAAATAACAAATCCACAATAAAATACCCACTTCCATGACAACACATATCTCATGCAAATCGTGGAAGTTGTCTTAGAGACTTGGACCAATTTTGTACAGCACAACAATCTTCGTATTCTCATGCACCACTTATGTATAATGCATCCCTGTCTTTCTTACACGTGTCTTGGGTTTCTAATACGAATGCATTGAGAACGCCTTGTCTTAACAGTAAGAGTCATGTGTTATAGTATTAGCTTCTATTAATTTAAAGTGTATGCCCTTTATAAATGCAGCATCGTACCGATACTGGTTCAAACATACATAATATTTAACATGAGTTCACTTGTCCACCCTTAAACTTATATTTTTGAACTCTCACCTACAACTTAAGGCAGATTGTGACCATATAAACACTCCAACAAATTTTCTTTTAACTTATCATCTAAGTCGACATTTGCAGTTGAAGTTTCTTATATTAGCTCTGAATTTTCCCCATGATAATAAACTTAGAACATTTATCATCTCTAGTCATCACAAATACCAGAAGTGATTGCTAGTGCGAGAAGGTGAATCTTTTATCTGCCTACCAAACTTTTTAACTCATACAAAAATATGTCATATAAGTATATATATTTCATAATCAAGTACTAAGTAATGCTTATTACTTAATCAATAATGACAACCCATATTTATATTTATACATGACAATATATTGAATTAACATACATAGAGAGATAATAATTAATCACATTTTAATATATACATAATCCTAGTGGCTTCATATACCCAATGTATGTATCTAAAAAAATTAGTTTTATTATTAAGTTTGCCACCATATATTGTGTAAATATATACTTCATGTTCATTTTCCTCAAGCAACTATATCTTTCATATAATTGTATTTAGTATCTATATATTTAGTTTTACAATGAAATTTAGGACTTTTAGTATAAGTGATTGTAGATTGACTATCACAGTTGATTGTTACTAGATCAGTCTCGCATTGAGTGACTCCCAAACTGACCAATAACAATCTCTACATGAAATAGAGACAACTAATTCATGTAATAAAGCTCTTAAAAGCTTGATATCTTATGCAAGCTGAAAAAGCAACAGGTTGAAGCACTAGCGATGGCACTTCTTTCCCAAGCGACAACAACAATAATGGGTGGCAGAACTCTCTTTAGGTGTTGACATATTTGTTCCCAACTGATGGCAGTAGTGGAACTTCAGTGAGAATGGCATCGTCACTCACCAGTGCATGGTCTATTATTAGGGAGTACCACCATCACCATACCTCTACCACAAGACCAATACTTCTTCCAGTCCTATCTTCGAGTTTCATTTGTGTTTGATAGATAAATTTTGGTCTTGATTGGGTTTTTGATGTTCTATGCCAAACACGATTTTTTTTAGTGTGATATGCATTTTACTAATATTTTTCTATTCTTTGGCTATAAATTTCTACTGCATGTGTTATCCTTAAAATGTTTTGCTAAGAAACATAACAAAAGGTTTCAATTTGCCTTTAGTTTTTATTTTATCTTATTGATGCTCTACATTATTTATTTTATCTATTTTCATATTTTGTAATTTCATCTTTCTCGAGTTCCCATCATGGATTAGAAACTATATTCTTAATTTTGAAGTTATAATGTGATATGCTTTAACAAAAAGTACACACCCACACAAAACCAACACTAGAGATTGATATCCGATAAAATCACATACATAAACAAAACACCATTCATCAGATAAGGAAAATAAACAAAGAGACAATTAAAATTGACATTGATTAAATAAAATTTGAATTTGATTAAACATAAACACATCATTTTAAAGACTTTAATAAGATAAGAATATTGAGAATAATATGAGATTACTTGCAAATAAGACATATGAAGAAGAATTGATACATATAATACATTTTCAATTCTTAACTTTATTTGAAATTAGTTATTATCACAATTTAAAAATAAACACTCAAACAAAAATGCAATTTTGATTGATGATTAAGATGCATATCCAAAAATTGCTCTTACAGTAGAAATGCAAACATTTAGATAAACACATAATCTTTTTAATCATATGATCATTAATCAATCAAGTCATTTACTTGAATTTACGATTATAAGAAACTCGTTCCCGTAGAAGTTATTCTTTTTGTTGTGTTTTTATATGAAAATTATAGTTATTTAATTGATCATTATCTCAGATTTATAAATAATGTCAAGATATTAACCGTAAATATCCCACCCCAAACTCATCATATATGTCATTACTTTATCACTCTATATCAAATGAACTGCGTTTTAAGTAATATATTAAGCCCTTATCTCGATTTTTGTTTTTGGTTTTTTTTGTTTCAAATTCAGTTTAAAAAATTATTTGTTTAAGTTTTTAGTTTCTGTTTTTAGTTTTGATTTCTTCCTGTTTTCAAAAATTATAAAAATCATAAAAAGTGATTTTTGTTTTTTGTTTCTGTTTTTCTTTATAATCTGATTTACTATCATTTAAATATATATTATTTAATTATTTAATTATTAATAAAAAATATGAATAATTTAATTCAAGATTATATATTTAATAAAATAAAATTAATTATCAATAAAAATATGAATAATTTAATTTTATTTAATTTTTATAATTTAATTATATGTAATTAAAATTTAATAATTATTATATTAATAATTTGTTGATAAATATTATATAAAAGATTAAATAAATATATTTAATTAAAAATATTTTATCTTTAAGTTTTATCTAATATTTAATTATTATTAGTGATAAAAATATAATTATATTAATATTGATAATTAAATAAAATTTTGTTTTTACTTAAAAAATAGAAATAAAAATAAAAACTGAAAATTATAACAGAAAAATAAAAAGTAGAATTAAATGATTGCTTAACTTATAGGAACGAATTCTTATGTTATTATTAACCTGTAATAACTCTGTTACACACGATTTTTTCCATACACTTGAATCAGAGTTGGTACAGTAAAGTGATACTTATCACAGCTCGAGAATGACATAGGCCATAGCTAGGTTTTTTTTTTTTTTTTTAAGTAGCAGCCCCCTCTAGGCTTGGCTCGCCTGGATATCGATGAACTTTACGCTAAAGATGAAATTTGAACGCAATTGATATCATGGAAAAAGTGATTTGAATATGAAAGTAAAAGATATAAAAAGCAGCCAAAGCAAAACGCATCTCTTAGAAAAGAGCTACTACTCGATTACATGTACCAATGGAGTAGCCCCAGTCACCATTAAGAAAAAGTCGACGCTCCAAAACCCTAGGAACTTACGTGTATTGACAAGAGTCGCCTGTATTACTTCTTAGAAGTGGTTGGAATGGTTGTAAGGAGGCTCTTTAAATTTATTCCAACACATGGTCTTGAATTTAAATTTCCTATATCTTCCAACTTCCAAGTATTGATCTTCTTCAGATTTAAAATAATTTTTAAAATCACGTTAATTGTTTAATTTTCAATCATTATTTAATTTTAAACATATGATTTAAAGATTTATGTTGAAAATTTTAATACTTTAAAAATTAGATCAAAAGTTAAATAAGTAAAACTAAATTTTAAAGTTTAAAAAATTCAACAGATATTCGACCATCATAAAATCTGCTAAAATTAAATAAAATTAAAAGTTTTAAAATATAATTAAAAGAAATTGTATTTTTCATAAAAATTTAAAATTTAATTAAAATTTTTTAAATAAAAATTAGTTAATTAATTTTAGTTTATAATAATGCATTAATTTATAAAAATTAACTGATTAATTAATAAATTAATCGATTTTCAACAATAAAATTTATTAAAATAAACCGAATATAAAAGTTAAAATTGAATCGAAAAATTAAACGATTCAAAATTTTTACAATTGAACCGGCTAAATTGATTGGAATTTTTAATTAAGGTATATTATGTTTTCTTATTTTGTGGACCGCCCACAAGTTTATTGAGAAACATCATGTAAGACACTAGGTATGGTTTATGGAGCCATGTCACTGATATTGAGGGCTGCATCTGGATGTCGAGAAACAACATTCGACCACTTTCTCAATCTGTAATGCAATTGAATTGTAAAATGTGTAAACATTGCTTTGTGGATCTAACATGTTTTTGTTTATTGTTTCTATAAATAAAATACATTTTAAACTAAATAGAATTACATAAAAATTTGGCATATTTTATTAAAGCATACAAGTGTTCTATTCTAGGTAATCCAAATCGTTAAAACCGAGTTAAAATAAATAATTAGCAGTCGAGGATAGTGTCAAGAGTATATATGCAAGTAACGTTGACCACACAAGCATAGGAGGCATTATCGTGTTTTTACTCGAACACTCGAGTGTTTCCAACGGACAGAGATGGTAAAATGCAGACTACAAGGTTGAGTATAGTATGAATAAAAGCCAAACAAACTCCAATGTTTCAATGTTAAAACTGTTTTGGGATGCTAACGGGGAGTTGAAAACTTCCAAGTACTCGAGAAACACAGTATCGGACATGCATAACTCGTTTGCATGCTTTTTTATCATAACACATCAAGTATATTTATTAACTTCTAACATGTCGTGACTCGTGAAGCGAGGCATTGACTCCTGAATTTATATATTCAACAAGAAATTCAGAAAATTCCCATTTGTTTTTTCATAAGTTATTAAAACATAAATTTTTAGATAAGCAGACAAAAATATTTATTATTTAAATTCTTTTAATCGGTTCATAACTCTTTTGAGTTCTATTATACGGGCTTTATTTCTCATCTTTATGTCGTGGAAGTAAAAATGATAATAATATGTATTAGTAAAATTTTGGCCAAAAAGTTAATCAAGTAAAATAAGAGATTTAGGGTTTAAAAAATTTAAAAGGATATTAGACTTTTGCAAGATCGATTAAAGAATAAAAAAATTTGAAATATAATTAAAATATATTGTCTTTACCTATTAAAAATTTTAAAATTTGATTAAAATTTAAATTATTAAATCATAATTATTTTATTTATTTAAATTTATAAGAATTTATTAACTTATAAAAATAAATCAATTAATTAATAAATTGATTAGTTTTAATAACAAAAATTATTAAAGTAAATTTAATTAAAAAATTAAAAAATAGATAATTAAAAATTTTTACAATTAACTCAGACAATTCAACTAAAATTTTTTAACGATTGATAATAACTGCATTATTACAGCCCAAGGGCAAGTGTTTAATGTTGTAAATGTAAGTAATGTGTCTTAAAATTGGCGTCTGGAACAACTTAACGGCTGTCATTGACTTCTCCTGACAGTATCCTTGGATGCTTTGTCGGCCTGAAGTCTCAACCAGATTGACATAAAAAGTAAAAAAAAATCCAACAAATGCTCGTGGGAATCCAACGTAATCCATTTAGGAGTCGAGTCTACTACGAAAAGGTCAAGTATGACCCCTGTCTTTTAGTTGATTGTTCAAAATTGATAAGAACATTTTTATTTTACTTTCTTTGGTTCCTTTAAGGCACGTTATTACCCTTGTCATGTGAACGGAAATTTTTGGTTAGTTGATTGTGTAAAATGCGGTTCAAATACTTGAGAGTAGGTCTTTCTGCATTAACTCAACCTACCAACTAACCAGAAAAGGGCTCGTTGGGCCATTTTCAACGTTGTGACAACCTCAGTTCTAATAAACAAGAAAGCAACTAGCACCATACTTTAACTAAAAAAGTAGAAGAACCAGTGCAGTGAAGGATAATACTCACTGTACCAAAACTTCCAGGAATATACTTATAGGCCAGTAACTTAATGTATTATTTAGTTGGCAGGTGAAGTCAAAGATGCGTTACTGAGGTGTTTATTTTGGCCAACGGCTGTTGAATGCCAAAACCCGCAACTTTCATCAAACATTCTGCAACTTTAATGTAAAGACAGGGTTCGTGGAGAAAGTAAAAGGAGAGGGGTATGTTGGGCATTGCAGCAAAACGAAGATTTAATAATGGTGGGGGGAAGGAAGAGAAAGTAGTCGCTTTTAATGCATACATGTCTACATTAACTGCTGTAGTAAATGCAGAATTGGTGGTCTTCAAAAAGTTTCGAGCTTTGCCTTTCAACTTTGTCTCTGTTAACACATAACGAAGCAGAGGAATAGAGGAAACTAGGAGGAAAAAGGGCAAAAAAAAAAAGGAGAGGAATTGAAGAGTGGTGGTTAGAGAGTAGGTCAGTGTTTTTGTTGTTCCTTTCTAGCTCTGCGTCTAGGTTTTCCGTACCTTGTTGGTAGCTTTTTTGATAGGTTGTACTGTTTAGTATCTGTAACTAGCTTGTTTACCAGGAGTGAGGATTCAGGGGAAGTTGGCTTTTGCAACGTGGAATTCGGTTTCTGGAGATGACTTTGAATCTGGGTTTTGTTTCTTTTGTGGGGTTCGTGTCTGAATTCTCCTTAACGTCAGACGGCGTTTCATTGTGGTGGTGGTGTTGAATTTGAATTGGAACCCGCAAATTATGGGCCCTTAAAGTGACGATAAAGCTACGGTTTTCTGATCAGCGTCAAAGGTTTGATTCTTACCAGATGTGTTTTCTTTACCTTTCCTCTTCTTTATGACCAATCCTGTTGATCTCGAAAAAGTTCTGTGTAGCCCCAACGAAAAGAATATATCTTGTTTCTGATATTTTTGAATATTTCTTAGGTATAAAGTGCCAAAGCCTAGAATGTCAGTTTCTTTGCCAAGCTGACAACTTTGGGTTTCAAAGACTCCTCTTTTCTTTCATTCGGGTCTCTACTGATTTTTGTACTTGGAGGGTAACACTGGGATTGGTCTAAGAGAGAGCGAGAGAGGTTGCATTCATGCATCTTTCACTATGGAAACCAATTATCCATTGTGCGGCTCTGTTAGTGGACAAGAAGAGCAAAAGGAGAGGTGGCTCTGGTTCTCGTTCTGGTTCTGGCTTGACTGTGCTTCGTCAATTGCAAGAAAACAAACTTAAAGAGGCCCTTGAGGCAGCTTCCGAAGATGGGTCTCTCGCAAAATCTCAAGATATTGATGCGGACACATCTGCGAGTCAGGAGCGAACAGTTATTGGTAGATCACGTTCACTTGCTCGGCTTCATGCCCAGAAAGAGTTCTTGCGTGCCACAGCTATGGCTGCAGAGAAAAGTTTTATCTCTGAGGAGTCGATTCCACAACTCTACGATGCCTTCACCAAGTTTCTAACAATGTACCCGAAATTTCAATCAACAGAAAGGATTGATCATTTGAGGGTTGATGAGTATGGACATCTATCTGATTCTTCATCCAAGGTATGTCTTGATTACTGTGGCTTTGGGTTGTTTTCTAATCTTCAAACTCAACAATACTGGGAGTCGTCTGCATTTACCTTGCATGAAATTACTGCGAACTTGAGTAATCATGCTCTTTATGGAGGTGCCGAGAAGGGTACTGCAGAACAAGATATAAAAACTAGGATTATGGATCACTTGAACATTCCCGAGAATGAATATGGTCTTATTTTCACTGTTAGTAGAGGCTCTGCATTTAAATTGCTAGCTGAATCATATCCATTTCATTCAAATAAGAACCTGTTGACCATGTTTGATCACGAGAGTCAGTCTGTCAATTGGATGGCTCAGTGTGCCAAAGACAAAGGTGCTAAGGTCTACAGTGCTTGGTATAAATGGCCTACTCTAAAGCTGTGTTCTAAGGAGCTGAGGAAACAAATTTCAAATAAGAAGAAGAGAAAGAAAGATTCTGCAGTTGGGCTCTTTGTTTTTCCTGTCCAGTCTAGAGTAACTGGTGCCAAGTATTCTTACCAGTGGATGGCACTTGCTCAACAAAATAATTGGCATGTTTTGCTGGATGCTGGGGCGTTAGGTCCCAAGGATATGGATTCACTGGGGCTTTCCTTGTTCCGCCCAGATTTTATTATCACATCATTCTATAGAGTGTTTGGGTCTGATCCAACTGGGTTTGGCTGCCTTCTGATCAAGAAATCTGTAATGGCAAGTCTGCAAAATGAGGGTGGGCGTACTGGGTCTGGTATGGTTAGGATTCTACCTGTTTTCCCCCAATATTTGGGTGATTCTATGGATGGTATTGATGTCTTGGCTGGAATTGAAGAAAATGCTATCAGTTGTGATGAAGAAACTGTACCAGAAACACAAGGGGGATCACAGTTGCCTGCCTTTTCAGGTGTATTCACTCCCAACCAGGTCAGGGATGTTATTGAAACTGAGATGGAACATGATAACAGCTCAGATAGAGATGGGGCAAGCACCATTTTTGAGGAAGCAGAGAGCTTTTCAGTTGGGGAGGTCATGAGAAGTCCAATTTTCAGCGAGTCTGAATCGTCAGAAAATTCGTACTGGATTGATTTGGGTCACAGTCCATTACCGTCTGATAATTGTAAGCAATTGAGCAAGCAGAAAACAGGTTCCCCATTTTCACCATCATGGATTTCTGGCAAGAGGTTCATGAACCGATTCTCGCCTAAACCAGCATCAAAATCAATAAAGAGTACCAGATGTGATGAAAATGAGAAAAATCACAGAATACATAATGATAGTGTTTTATCTTTCGATGCAGCTGTGCTATCGGTGCCCCGGGAGCCCAACCGTTCAAAGGGAATTCCTGAAGAAGAAATATGCACTGAAAGAGAGCATATCTTAAACAATAGAGAGGAAAATGCTGACTCAAAGCATGCCGGAGAGATTCAGGAGGAGTTTGTAATAAGAGATGAGTCAAAGTTGGCGGATCCTAGGTCGATCTTGACTTCAAATGGATTCTATCCCAACCAGATTTCTGGCGTTAAGCATGATGCACAAAAGAGTGCTTCGGCATGCAGTATTAGCCAAGAAGCGAAGGAGAGTGCTATAAGGAGAGAGACAGAAGGTGAGTTTAGACTGTTGGGTGTGAGAGAAAGAGGCAGGTACTTTGGTTTGGAAGAGGTTGATCGAGTTGTTGGCATGAGCCACAGAGTTTCCTTTAGCATGGAAGAAAATCACAGAGAAAATTCAAGTCATTTTGAGGTGGGGGATGTATCTGCAGCTACCAATGGTGATTATGAATCGTATAGTGACGATGATGGTGACGGCGACGAACAAGAATGGGGAAGAACAGAGCCGGAGATAATTTGCCGACATCTGGATCACATCGACTTGCTGGGACTCAACAAAACTACTCTCAGACTCAGATATCTCATTAACTGGCTTGTCACCTCCTTACTTCAACTTCGCATTCTGTCTTCAGATGGTGAGGAAGCATCTCTTGTACAGATATATGGCCCCAAGATAAAATATGAAAGAGGTGCTTCTGTAGCTTTCAATGTCAGGGACTGCACTAAAGGACAACTAATCCACCCAGAAGTTGTACAGAATTTAGCTGATAAACATGGAATCTCTTTGGGAATTGGCATTCTTAGCCATGTAAGAATGGTAGACAGCCCAAAACAACATTCCAGGAACTTAAACCTTGAAGACCCAGCATTGTGCAAGCCAATGGCTAATGGCCGCCAAGATAGTAAAAATATGTTCTATCGCGTGGAGGTTGTTACTGCATCTCTTGGATTTTTAACCAATTTTGAAGATGTCTATAAGATGTGGGCGTTCATCGCTAAGTTTCTTCGACCCTCTTTCGTTGAAGAGGGGGAATTAACATTAGTTGAAGATGATGATTCATAAACATAGATGAAGAGGTTTGCATCCATTAAAGGTGGATACAGACACTCAAAAGGTCCAAGAAGAAATGTGAGAGACTCAACTTTGTGATTGTAGGAGGTGGAAAGATGTGAAGGTGTAATTTTTTGCATAATGATCCATATTCTGCGCTTTCTGGACATATTTGTGATGTGAGCATCGGAATTTGTTCATTCTTCTTGATGTAACTGGGAATGTAGTTTTTGTACAACTCTTGTTAAGGTTCATGTAGAGTTTTGCCCATACAAACATATATATTAGTTCAGCATTCAGCAGAATAAGTGTATCGAATGTAAGAATTGTCTGAAGGTAGCACTTGCTCATTGTGTGTAAGGCATTATATTTTGTTTCAAAAGCCAAAACTTGATTTCTCTCTACAAGTTAAATAGGTAGAATGAGGCATTAGTTGTGGGCTTTGGATAGTTACTACCACTACTTTCATAAATTATTATTTAATCTTAAATAAAAAGTCATATTTATAAAGTAGACCTTTTTTTAGTTTTTTATTTTTATTTTTAAAGCTAATGTCTAATATTTTTTTTAAAAAATGAATTTTATTCATTACTTTTAAAAATGTCATTAGTGAAAATTAGAATATTTTATTAAAATAAATAAATAGAAATTATTTTAATATTTTTATCATTAAAGAAAATTTTGTTTAAAATTATATATTTTAAAGAGATTTTAAATTAAATTTATATTTATCAAAAATAATTATTAAATTAAAATTAATTTTGTTCTAATATTTAAATTAATTTTAAAGTTGAATTAAATAATTAAGTCTATAATATTAAATTTTAATTATTATAATTTTTATTAATAACTAATATTAAATAATTAAATAATATATATTTAGTTGATAATAAATTACATTATTAAAAACATAACCAATAAACGAAAAGCTATTTGCTATGGTTTTTAAAAATTATAAAAATTTGAAGATATCAAAATTAAAAACTCAAACAAATAAAAATTTTACTAAATTTGAAAACAAAAACAAAAATATATAAAGATAAACAACTATGTTGTCATTATCCCTTATTATTATTATTTAATTACGTAATAAATATAATTTATAAATTATAAATACAACTTTGATAAATTAGTAAATTTAAACGTGCATTAATGCAAAATGTAACTTATCTTATTTATTAGTATTTTATTTTTTAAATAATAAAATAAATAACACTAACATTTTTAAGATTTTTTTATTTACAATAAAATTTTAAAATATTTTTAATTTAGTAAATAATTTTTTAAAATATTTAAGTAGGATTGACATTGAATCGGGTTGAACCAGAACATTCCAAGCCTGTGCCCAGCTTCAAATGACTAGGCCCAACTTATAACCTGACTCAAATTTTTTATATTTTAAATTAAAAATTGAAAATAATGTTATTTATCACAGGAGGCAGTGTTTATTTGATGGGATATGGTTTAACTCCATAGTACGACGTCGTTACAAATAAATGTCACGCGCTAATTTCTGTGCGTGAACACCACATCCCTCTCTCTCTCTCTCGCTCCTCTTAATTTCCTTCTTCTTTCTTCTTCACTCTCTCTCTCTCTCTCTCTCCCCGTTTGTTTCCTCAGAACTTGCTTATGATTTACATGTCCTTGTTCTCGAATTCCGTAAATTTCCATGTAATTCCAGAGAAAGTTACCAACTTTCTTTCGTTTTCCCGGAATCTGTATTCTGTCTATAGAGAATATTGAAAAAGAGAATCAACCGGAGATGGTTATTGCAAAGCGACGTCCTTGCTTCTTTGAGATTTTCTCCTCTAATATGACCCCCACCAGATTGGTATTTCCTATTATTTTCATCGTTATTGTTTCATTGCTTTTATTTTCTTTTCGAGCTTGTTTCTTCTTTGATATGTTCTACTTGTTATGTGATTGTGGAACGTAATTACTGTTCTGAAGTGGAAGTATACTGGGTTTTTATCTCTGCATTTGTTCCAAGTTCGAGTTTTTGGGAGTGAAACTGTTAAAAAAAGTAACTAGAAGTAAATTGAGTACTGAGTAACTAATGGTCATGACATGTAATGGTCGTCTGTTGTGTGTTGATTGTTGACAGCGTTAATTTTTGTTGGACAGAAAATTCCAGTGAGTTTCATGAAACATATGGAAGGGAGGACAAGTGGGTCTGTTTCTTTAGTGGGTCCCAGCGGTAACGTTTGGTCTGTTCAGTTAGTGAAGAATGATGATGATGTATTCCTTGATCATGGATGGCCAACGTTTGTGAGGGACCATCTTATTGCATGTGGTGACCTTTTGGTTTTCAGATATGATGGGGGATTGTGTTTCACTGTGCAAGTTTTTGATCAGAGTGCTTGTGAGAAAGAGTCCGCATTTCATTCTAAATGCAGTGAAGAGCTTGGCAAGTCTTGTCGGAAAAGAGGAAGGGAGGAAGAAGGCGTATTTTCAGGTGAAATATCTGAAGGCGGTGCCAAGAAAGCTAAGGAAAGCTGCTTTGACTTTCTTTTAGATTCTGCTGAGAATGAGAAGGGAACTGGGGTAGTCGTTTCTTGCAAGGAAACATGTCAGCATGATGACGCAATTACTATTGCAAGGTACCCGGAGGAGATTGTTCGATATGGTAGTTTACTTAACAGTCCCGCCATGCCCTCTCAACTGAATTCTGGCGATGGAAAGCCAGGTAAGAAAGATAACTATCATTCTAGCGCTTTTACAGACAAGAATTTGCAGTTTTCTCCTTTTAAGAGAAAGTGCTAATTCAACAATCCGCAAGTAGTTTTTTGATCTTCAGTTACTTGCTAGTTGGAAAGTACACTTCGATTTGTGCTTTTCATTTCTTCCCTTACAAAATTTTATGGATCTCTTTTTTTATTTCCCTCTTTCATCTTTACACATTAGGCTGTAGCTTAGGCATAATTACATCCGTTGATGGAATTTTCTCCAATCAGAAGGGTATAATAATTTTTTTTTGTACCATTAACTGAAACATATCTTCCTGCTATTAGCTCAGAAATGTTTGTACTTATATACATATTAAATATAACTGTATGAATCACCGTCTTTATCCTAGATGAAATGTGCTTAGATTTTGAATCAGAGGCAGCCACACGGGGAAGAATTGGAAAAGAAGATGAGTTGAATCTGCCTGAAAGAGGCCCAATGTCAACTTTTTCAGAACGTGAGAAAAAAGTTGCCGAATCCTTTATCTCATGCTATCCTTACTTTGTGAGGATCATGAAAAAGTTCAACATCAGTGGTTCATATACTTTGGTAAGTTAGTTATCTATCTCTCTGTTATGCAGTTTAACTAGAGGACTTCAATCATTTAGTGTTGATGTGATTGGTCTTCCCTTGCGATTGTACTTGTGATGTTTTCTTGGATTCCTAGACTGTTTCTTAACCATTTGTTAATTGATGTTCATGCCTTAGAAAAGATATTTTTTTCCCTCTTTGGTTATCTGTTTATATGGTCACAGGCTCACTGTCTATTGTGCAGAATATACCATACAAGTTCTCAATGGCGCATCTTCCAAATTGCAGAACTGAAATTGTCCTTCGCACGGTCAAAGGAGCTTCTTGGACTGTGAATTCTGTACCAACTACGAGAGTGCATACAAGTCATACTTTGTGTGGTGGCTGGATGACTTTTGTCCGTAATAATGACATCAAGGTGGGGGACATTTGTATCTTTGAACTTGTTTGTAAACTTGAAATGCGCGTTTTTATTCTTCGAGTTGGAAAGGATTGTCCAGATAACCAAAGTGGAAAAGCTTTTTCTAATGGGATGAATACTGGAGCTGCTAATATGTCACCTAAAAGTGAAACTTCTTCAAAGAAATCAAGAAGACATGCTTTAGATGTCCATTCCAAAATCATCAAGAAAGTAGAGATATGTGATAAGAAAAGTACAAGGAAAAACCAAGCAATTCACAGCAAAAAGTACGACAATGGCCTGAAAGGTTGTGCCAGCTCTGTGCTCGGTCCACAGTCAATAAGTGGCAATAATAAGCACGGTAAGATTTCAACCTTTTTTTCTTGGTCTTGTGTTTAAAGATCAATGACAAACTGAATGTGAATATAAGCAATGTTTAAATGGATCTACTTGAAAATTTGGATTTTTGAGTATACTTGTTTACTTTATTTTGCATTTAGTCATATCTTTTACTATCTTGACGGAATTTGCACCGTGTTGAATATAAATCCTTTGAGTCTTAAGGAAAATCTCTGCTGTTTTAAGTCCCTTTGATTCATTTAAATAGTTCTTTCTGTATGATATATATGGTGAATCATGGAACGTTAATTGAGATTCGATGCAATGCAGAAATGGGAACTGGTCTGAGGATGTTGTTGGCACTTGATGAAGCAAAAGCAGCCAAATCATTTACCTCGGGTTTTCCCAATTTTGTTAGAATCATGAGGAAGTTCAATGTCAGTGGTTCATACACTCTAGTGAGTGGATATCCTATTTCCTTTTTATTTTAATTATTTTCTTTTTGACTAATGATTAATGTAGGAGTTGCAGTTGCATGATTAAACAATTTGATTGCACTATTGCTCTTTCAGTAATGTCTTGGGTTGAATTTTCAAATGCTAGGGGATCACAATTACGACCTACAGCTTGGAGAAAATGGATTCAGAATTTCTAGACGATATTGGCAAAAATGAGCACAATGTGTTATTACCAATTTGGGCTTATCTTTCTGGATCTATAACTAATGTTTCTTGTCTTCAATGGCATAACTTCAATTCCTCAAGGGTTGTTACAATTCCTCAACATTATAATGCACGTGCAGAACTTTGTGATTGATCTTTGAACTGTGGTGGTCTGCTTTTACTTACTACTGACTACTTACCATTTTGCAGAAAATTCCTCACCAATTTTCTACAGCATATCTTCCCAACCTCAAAACAGAGATTCTACTCCGCAATTTCCAAGGCGATTGTTGGACTGTTAATTCAGTCCCAGACTCCAAAGGGAGAGCTGTACATACTTTCTGCGGAGGTTGGATGGCATTTGCTCGTGATAATGGTCTACAGATTGGGGATATCTGCATGTTTGAACTTGTTAGCAAGTACGAAATGTGTGTGCATATATCTGGGGCTGGACGAAAGTCATTCGGTGATCAATCTCTGAGATCAGCATCTGCTGACTTAGCAGTTGGTGGATTTTCCAGCAATTATCCTCGCATGTGAGGCATGCAGTAGTGCTCAACATGCATTCCGTATATATGCTGGTGAGCTTTTTTGTGCTTTATCTCACTTGTGCTGATGTCTCCTGTGAACTGCTCGTTTGGTTTCTGTATGACTTCTGATTTGTTTTGCTTCATTAACTTTCATGATTGAAGGTTCCTTCCAGATCCTTTACAAAGTTTAGTAACAAGTAGGAGTTGTCAGTCTGATTTGTGATTGTAGCTAGAATCATCTTTAACATGTGAAAAAAACTCGGCGCAATTTGCCCTCCTCAACCGTAATCCAAATTCATTTGGATTTGTTGCAAGTTTTCAATTTCTGGAAGGACCTCAATGTGTTTTCACCTAGTACTTCAAAAGTTCTTGGATGGCATGGTTTATTTTGATAGAAGTAATTCCGGTTAACTATTTAGTGAAAACAGAGTTAAAAAGTTTTATGAGGTTCTTCCTTTTGTTATTGATAATCTCCGAGCAAACAGATGTCTTCATCCTGAGACTTACCATTGTTTTTATGTGCATTCCTTTATTGTATATGTTTATCTATTTATGTTAGTGCATTTGTGGTTGAAGTTTGAAGTTGCACACATGTTAAACGGATGGAAGATAACGATTGAAGCACAGACATCCTATGTAGTTTGGTGCATTTCAAGGTGTCCGCTTGGTTTTGTCACTATTCAACCCCACTCACTCATCAGTTCTTGACAGCGACGTTATGGAATGTCATTTTGCACCAGAGAATAGCACATCCTATGATTTACCTATCATGCACATGCAGCTTTGGAGTATGCTGGTCAAGCAATTATGTGAGGGTGGGGATGAATTGTGAAAGTAGCTGTAAAGATTGTACACAAACGAATCCTCCAACTTCAGATATAAACGAGGAGTGCTAGGGCGGAGATTGGAAAATAGTCTTGTTGGTTTTAGAGCCCTTTAAAACATCAGTTGGTAAATGTTCTTGGGTCGGTCAAATCTGCAAATTTTGTTCTCCATCTATCAATGTAGATTTCAGAAGCATACCTAACTTTTGGAATCCATTAACAGGTGCTGGCTACCTGTTTCTTACGAGGAAGAGAGAGAGAAAAAAAAAGGAACTAGTTTGTTGTCCAGTGACATTATCATATGGTATGTCATTAGAAGGAAAAGGATAAATACATATGGAGTTCATGTTAATCTGAGAAGCAGATGGAATTTCTCTTTCTCGAGCTTTCAGAAGCCAATATACTGAAACTTGAAAATTCAGTTGACCGGACTTCCACCAATGTAGTTCAGAGTAGTTGATCATGTTCGCTTTTGGTTTTTATTTTTACTTTTCGTGCATGTTTAAACTCAGTTCAGGAGTTCATATGTAATTTGATAAAAACTGAAATTTGATTATAAATATCTGAAGAATTAACAGCGAAAACAAAAAGAAATGGAAAAGTAATTACTGACATGCAAGGTATCATCACTTCTAAAATATGTCCTTCATAAGAATCTTAATTGATTTCAGCTAATAATTTCACTTTTCACCTTCCAAACGAGTCTGCATTAGATTGTCACAATTGCACTACGGTCGGATTACCAGAAGACAATCGATTCAGAGCATAGTAATTTCAGGGAGTTGTTTGATTGCCCAAGCTTAAACTTCCGTTGGATTTAATAAGCTCTGATTATGCATTTAGCTCGAAACTTGCAAATCTTTGTACAGATTGAATGATTGAAAGGCGAGGAGGTATGCTACTTTCTTTAACACAGATTTTCTTAGCATTTTTGGCTTTACATGTTGCTTAGTTCATCAGATCAGAGGAAAACAGGTGCCAACCCAAAACACAAAGGAAGAAAAGCAACTGTTCGCATCCATTTTTTGTAATAGAGATATCATTACTTGACAGGCCTCTTCAGTCTTCTCAGATGTGTTTGTCATGCACGGAAATAATAATAGCATTAGAGCAACAGCAGGACACAACTTTGCAGCCATGGGATAGTGGGGCACTAAAACTCAGCGTTCATATTGAATTCTTTATGAAATCTTCACCAAATCTTGTACTTAAAACTTCTTGCTTCAATCCAAAACTGCTAAAAAACAACACCAAAAATTTGCTACAGAAGTACGGTGGCCAAATCTACTGAAGCTCCGGAAAGAAACACTGATCAGACTAACAACTTGCATAAGCACAACAAAATATTAATTTATGCTCACACCCAATCAGTTATTTGCAGTTTGGTAACAAAATAATTTAAAGATATTTTTTATATTACACAATTTAGATATATACAATAAAGTATATAGGATAAATATATATTGCAAATAAAATTATGACAAGATAATATATAATCATGAGATTAATATTTCATTTATTTATTATTTATAAATTATTTCTAGTCACTGCTCTATTAAGACTAGATATTAAATCATAAAAAGACTTAACACATTATATTTTTCCTTATGAAAGTAGTAGTCGATTTCATAGATTGAAGTATGAAGATAAACAAATGTGTTGATGCACATTAGAGAATAAGTTTATTGAATTGACCCCATATGAAAATTAATTTAGAGCATTACTTATATATCTATAAAAATTCTTATTGTGATGATTGTGTAAATAACTATTTGACTTGAGATTTCCAAGGTTATCTCATATAGAGATTGTTATATTTTGTACTACTTATAAGATGTTCTAGTTAATGATACCTCAGTCAGTAGCTATTGGATATAACATGAATTATATAGAGATAGTTGAGCCATCAATACAAGATTAATCATCCTAAAGTGATTAAGAAGAATGTTCCATTGTTTTCAATTAATATTGATTCGGAAAATCTTGGGCTAAGGTGGAATAACATTACGAAATTTTTTTTTTTAAATTTCGTTAATTGAATCAATTAATAACAGCAGAGAATTAACATGATTGAATTAAAAATAAAATAGATGTTAATTTCATGTTTTGTGTTTAGGTTTTTTTACGATCGAATAAGTTGAATTGGTTGAATTTTTTAATTATTAGTGTTAAGATTCTTCTCCAGGCTACTTATTATATAGATTGATTGACTTTTCTCTCAACTTGTTTTTCAACGGAATTCGATGTAATTGTCAATTGTAAATCTTAATGTAAAGAAAGAAGTGAATTATAGTGTCTTAGGATTGGTAGACACGATTAAGAATCTATTTAATGTTATAACACTAGAGATGATAATAAAGGGATAGAGCATAACTCAAATTTTATTTTGTAATTTTATTACATTGAGAATTTATTTGATACTATAATATTAGAAATGGTAACAAACGAGATGGGTTTGACCTTAATTTTAATTTTTTAATTTACAATTGAGTGTCAAATAAAATAATATTATTTTAATAAATTTATTATTCAACCCTTAAACAAAACATGTTATTTCGTACGAATGAGTCAGGCTCATTCGAATCAGGTAGGACCTAAATTACCAACCATACGTAACATGCAAGCAATTCTATGCAGCTTCCTTTATGTATTGGATTGCACATATGCTTAAGGCTTCTAGTCTCCAACTACTCAATCTATAACGAATTGCTTCTATTATTTCCTTCTTTTGTTTTCTGTAACCAACGAAAATGTCATGCTTAATTTAATACCTGCAACGTTAAAAGCTAAGAGTTGACTAATGACGTCTCGATCTTAAATCGGAGAGAAGACTCGGCTTGTTCTCGGTGGTCGGTGGGCTTATCATTGGTCGTTGGAGCGGAATTTGTACAAAGAATCCATACATGCTGGGCTAGATTTAGCTTTTGACATTTTTAATACAGTTTTTAGCAAAACCACCCTCATGTCTTTGGAATGTATGGTTTCTCTACGTTTAGTTGTTCCTACGGGAACAAGCAGATGCTAATCTTTGCTGTGTTTAGTGTAGATGTTTGAGAAGCATGTAGCTGAATGTTGAAATAGTATTACGAGATGTAAATACATATTAAAAGTTACTTGTGTCAAAGAAAATACTCAGAATTCAATGTATTAAAATTTTATATAAGATGTGATGTTCTTTATTTTACTTAGTAATATGATAAATATGTAGATCCAAACCTAAAAATTGCAAGCAAGGTTACACTATTTATTACAAAAACAAAAAATGAAAAGTTAATTATACTGAAAACTTTTGTGATATTTCTCCAAATTTATAATAATTGTAACGTAACCTTCTTTACCATATTTTGTAATTTATGAATTAATCATAACTTTAAAATAATGGTACATCAAAATTTAATAAGTTTAATATAAAGAGTATATAACAATTTTAAGGTTGACTTTCCGCTTTGTGAGAATAGGGGGAAGATCATCAATTATACACAATGTTCCTTTTGCATTTTACAAAGAGTTTGTTTTTGTGACCCAAACTCGTGACTTTCTGATCACAAAGGAATAATATTACTAATTGTTCCAAGGCTCGCCCTCGTACATAACAATTTTAAATATAATGAATAAATAAAAAAATCGTAAAATAATAATGAGTCCAACATAATTTTAAAAAAGTGATTACCATCCTTTTCAGCTATATGCCACATTTAATTATTTATGGATTTAAAATCAACGCATGCAGCAATTATTTATGGATTTGAAATCGAAAGCATGCAGCAGGCAGGCTCCAAGAATGTCTTTATCTTCCAATTCATTTTTTATGCATAATTGGATCAAATTTTATCTCTTGCCATTATCCCTTCTCCTCGACTGGCATGGTTTTCTATTATTGTTCTCTTAGGCTATGTTTTTCTTTTTTAATGCTATTTGCAGGCTACACATGGGAATCGTGAAATGTTGGAGGTATAGAGAGTACTCATGCGATTCCATTTTCCCATTTGGACTTGCATGGTTGTTTTTACCTTCACTTCGTCTCTGAATAGCTGCAATAAACAAATCCTTCCGTTGCACTAACACTTACCTAGAAGGATATTCGTCTGAATTGAGAGATCTTTCAAGTAGTCGTTACAAGAACTAGCTTCCGTAATCAATACAAGTATATACAACCTCTTCTTCAAACAAGATTATCTTCCTTTTTAACTTATGCATTACGGGACAAGGCCTTCTAGCTGGAGACAGAAACTATTTCCAAACAGAAAATGCAACCATTCGAAATACTCATGTATAAACATCATTGTCAGAGTCATTTCGTGTCGGCAGATGTTGTTAACGACAATAACAAAAACCGTAATGAAATCTGTCAAACGAGCTTAGTATCAAGTTCGAGACATTATACTAAAGCGCCAAAGAGGCGGCTTATTCCCTCTGAAAGTGAAATGCGAGGGGATTTATATTGTTGATGCTGACATTTAGGTATAGCTTTGTTCTATTTGCTATTTATGAGGAGTTTGAAATGTTAGATCTAAGGGCCCCCTTATACGGGAGATTTTTAACATAAGCCTATTGAGGGAACATCAACAATATACCTAAATGTCACCTTCCAACTTAAAACCTTAAAACATTATGTTCAATCTTTTCTACTTATATGTTCTTTACTAATTTCAGCTTTTTTCAATATGAAATTCTTAACTTCATAACAATTTCTCTCTCAAGTATGAACTTTTACATTGAGCTTGAGCTTTCCCTTGTCTTTTTGCTTAGCAGCTCGAATATATATCATCACCAAGAGCTCTTCTATTCTACTGGTCTGTGTCCACTAAGAGTCCCCTTGTTTTTCTTTGTGGGGAAGCAACCACAGGATTCGACTACCATCTCCATAGTCGTCCTTTGTCGAACTATCGACTCTGATACTATATTAGAATTTTTAATATGGGCAAAGTGTAGAGTTCATTAATAATAATTCTTAAGTTAATTATTGTCAAAATGATTAGAACTAGTTATTTAGATAGTTAACCCTTACTACTTATAAACCCTTTAATATTTTTATGTTTAGCCAATATAGAATATTCTAACATGAAAATGAACAACCCAAAAAGCAATTTTTTTCTAGGAGATATTTTGAAAGAGTCAAAACAAGGTAGGGACGAGAGGCAATATGTAAACCTTTGGACAGAACATTAAAAAAAAATTCTACATTAGTGGTCCACACGACAGAGTCACGAGAATGTTTAAATAAAGTCACCTTCTCCAAACATAAACAGGAAAAAATTGGAATTGTTACGAAGCCGAAAAGATAGACAAATCCAAGGGATGATACATGTGATTGAGATAGGTTCCTTTGCATACCCAGCAAACTTGAGTTCAGAAGCCATTGTACGTATATATACAAGGATGTTACAATTACAGAATCTGCCAAATGGAAAAGCCATAGAAAGCATATAGAAGGTCTGGGTTCGATTGAGGACTTTTAAAAACTTCTCCAAAATTTTCATATTGGAAAGTTTAAATACCCTTTGTACTATTCATTAATTAATTCAAATATATTATTTAATTATCTTTTATAAACAACAACAATAACAACAATGTTTCAGTATACAAGAATTTCGGAGTTGCAAAAAATAGGAGAAGGACATCAATTATTCACAATCTTCCTCCGTATTTAAAAAAATTGTTTACTATTTATTAATTAAGTCAAATTTATCATTTAATTTAAAATCATCAATATTTTAGACTTATACGTAACATGAGTAAGTTTTGGGGCAACTCGAATACATCTAGTAGAGGTTTCATTCCTAACAACTAGAAGTTGGTGACCGGTACTTTCTTTCTTCTACATCTGAATATAAGTGTTAGCATTAGCTTGAAAGTGTTTAAGTATTCAAGAGTATTTGCTTATCTTGGTGGGTGAACTTCAAAATGGTACAGATCTAATTGGTCTCACGTTTCAGTGTTCAACCAAAAATCACCACCAACATGAACTGATCGCATGCAGGCACACGATAATGTACGTGCAAGTGGGGTCTTTAACATTATATTTCTGTGCCAATGTGTGATCAGAAACTGATCAAGAGCGTGGTTGAACTTATGAGCCAGAAAACCTAAACCCGTACCTTCTTCGGTAACAAGTGAAAAACCTGGCGAATGCGAATCACCAAACATAACGAGTGGTCTTAGACAACAAGCGGCCTGTCAAAGTTTACCCTTTTCAGGACAGTACCATTAAAAATATCTGTATTCAAATTCAAGAAACTGATCTTTTAATCTCGTAGTAGGCGAAGCGGAGGGGGGATGGAGGGAGATGTCTGTAGACTGTAGAGGACAGGTCAGGTATTAATGGTAGTAGGAGTTAGGCAGCTATCAATCACCTCAGTTCACTCTACTCGGTAGAGAATAGGGGCTTATTCCAATATTGTCAATTACGTATGGAATGTAAAATGTGCCTGTTGTATACATCTTATCAACGAGATTTCACTTTCAAGTTTCAACTGTGTTGCAGTCAACGGCAGAGGTACAACTACCACAACACCCTCCTGTTCTCTCTCTTTCACCTCCAAAGATGTAAAGTAGATATCCTTCATGCAATAACAACATTTATCATATTGGGTAAAAGATAAAAATATCTTTTATCATTTTAGACATTTTAGAAAATATCTTTGTTATTTAAAATATTTTCAATATTGTAAATATTTAAAATAGATATTTTAGTTAATTTCTATTTAATTATTTTAATAATTCACCATAAAATTCAAATAAATAGGGCCATACAAATATTATCAAGGATTTAGTAGTTAAAAACTAGGGATGGCAATGAGCTGGCTCATGGGCCAACCCTGTCAAATTTTTTAAAATAATTTTTTGAAAATTAAAAATATAGAATAATTTATTTTTAATTAAATTAAAGTCTGGGTTATCCAAACCTAAATTTACCCAAATCTCAACTCTTTTAAGTAAAATTGGACCTCGAATTTGTCTAGACCTGAGTCCGGCCCGTGAGCCGGTCCAGTAAAAACAATTAAATTTGAGTCAAAAATTGCCATCTCTGTTAAAAACTCGGTAAAATATCTTTTTGGTATTTTAAAATACTTTAAAATAATGAATATATTTAAAAATAAGTGAAATAATAGATCCACTTTTTAGTTTTTACTTTTTACCCATCAAATTTCAGTAACTTTGGCCTCTATCGTTTACTTCTCTTTTTCACAACGTCTTCATATTTGTCTATAACTTATTCATACAATAACTTTCTTAATGTCACGGCCGAGTATATACAATGACGTGATCGCTGACTGGTGAGCTTAACATTGGGAAAGCAAAAACTAAATGAAATTAATGAAGCAAATGAACCGGTAGACTGGACAAACGAGTCCGGAATCCAGATTGTAAGTCCCAAGGTTCGAAATTTGAAGTACATTTTGCTAGATAAGTAGATGAAATTTTGAGGTTAGCCTAGCTAGGTACTGACATGTTTCACAGCTAACGTTGTTGCTGGCAAAATTTGACAACTTCAGCTTGGGGATGGATGCACCTGACCCTATCACCAGTTCCTTGTTACACTGCAAAATGTTGCTTTCAGATACGCTTTTCTAAAATGTGTGCGTGTCGAGTTACTCTTTTTAGTCCATTTTCAACCTTCAGTCCCGGCTTTGACCCCAATATTTCATCATAGGACTCATGATTGTTAAGAGAGGTTCAATCTCTGACTGTTTTAAGTCTCGTAAGAAATAACTAAAACCAACCTCTAATGAGGGCATCTTCTTTGAACACTTATTGACACGATAAAGTATAATGAAACAAAGACGCAAAAAATTCCAAAAGTAGGTTAACAAGCCATGCAACGCAAGTCTGCTAACTATTATATTTCTATGATCTAATGTCGTGGGTGATGCACGTCAGCCTAAACGGCGTAGATTTCGGTGATTCCTTCCTTTTCTCTTTTGTCATCTCTTTGGATATACATATATATATGTGTATGGTACACTCGAAAAGAGTGTGGGAGAAGGTAAAAACCCGAATTTCGAAGCAACACATGACTCTATTCTTATCTCACGATTCACAACGAAGAAGCTAATATTCTTCCAAATGCTACGCCACTATTTTAATGGCTGTCAGGAGACAGAATATACATAAACATAAACTGCACATTTGGACAAAAAGATGAGGCGTTGCAATGGCTTGCAAGTCACCATTTCTGCCTCAAACCCCACTGTCGTTAATGCCACTCAACGTAGGGCTTTTAATGCTTAGGCACCTATAAAGGACAGGAACTTTTTTAAACATCTCTCACTTCAGGAATTGTTGTGTTACGATTTTGTATGTATTTTATCAATTCTTTTAGTCCTTTAATTAAATAAGGTGCGTGTTATAATTACTTGTCTGAAGTAAAGGGTATTTTTATTTTAATTTATAATTAATTAAAATTTAAGGGATTTAATAAAATTTTAAATGAATTAAGTTTTTAATTTGAAATTCCAAACAGTTTGTGGTTGATACGAATCAAGAGTACAAATGTTAAAGCAATACAAGTTGGTGCTCACGAGACAAGCACAAGGAAGGAATATATGGAGTATAGGCAGGGTCAAGCTGCAATTAACAACACCACAAGTGAGCCACAAGGAGACATGCTGATCACATACTCCACATTACAAGCAAATCCCACGATAATCCAATCAAGAAGATAAAATAATAACAAAGGAAAAAGTTTTCCATTTTCCCGGAGAATCTAGAGCGCATCAGGCGCTGACCATGGCTTCCAAAACTATTAACAAAAGATCAAACACATAAGAGTCATCTTCTTGTTGTTATTCTAAAAGAAACGGAGACACCATAGGGTTGCGAGCAATTAATGGTATTAATGAAATGGAGGATTGCATCAATTTAGACGGAGGACACGAGAAGATCAAGAGAAGAGACCATATGGACCTAGACAATGGCACGTCCATAAGTCACGTGACCGGAACACATGTTGACGCCGAGGAATATGGCATGTTTTTATTAATTTTTATTGTTTTCCGTGGGTTTCCACGCGCGGGTGGGGCTCGACAGCTGGGCTTGGCCACGGAATATTTGGACAATTCGGAGGGAATATTGGAGATGATTACCGATTGGACAGATCAATAATCCCTTTGATTTTTAAGGTTTAGGTCGGAGTACGGCTTCCTCCCTCACGCGCTTACTCTGCTCCGATTATCTTGTTGCTTTTTTGGGAATTGAGAAGTCAAATTTTAATATGACTATAAAATGTAGTTGGTGAAAATTTGAAAATTAATATTTGAAAAAATCGTAGAGATGTATTAGTTTCACAAACTCTTCGATTTACGACAATTATTTTTAGTACAATAAAAAATCAGAAGAATTAAATGCAACAAAATAAATCTAACATTAATATTTGTTAATGTAGTTCGGCATACTTTGCCTACGTTTGAAGGCCCTTCATCGAATTTAATTCTTTTACTAACGATAATAATTTTATACAAGGCCTTACTAAGTCGACACCACTCAACTCTTGACATTATCCTTCGTCCTCATTATCTGTGAAAGAATTTCACACCTAATAGTACAATCGTCTCGTACTAACCTCAACAAAGGATTTTTTTCTACAATCTTATAATAAAAGAACTCTAAATAAATAACTCAAGTGGTTAAACAAACTTTAACATAAATGATAACACTTAAAAAAGAACAGAAAAACAACTCTCCTATAGATTCGGTTCCACTGAAACAAGTCTGAAAGTTGTCACCACATACTATAGGATGATCCACGCAAATACCAGTATTAACTCTCAGCAGTAGGATGAAAACACCAAGTATGACAACCCACGCAGACAACCCACTCCAAGATGTTGCAGTTACAAGGAAATTAGTCAACAATTATTACACCTGCGACAAACCCAGACAAGACAAAGACCAAACCAAAACAATGCAAGGAAGAAATCACGCAACAACCATCACAAAATCTGTAGTTCACTAACACTTTCCTTCAGTCTACAAAAGCATCTTCCAAAATGATGACTCACATACACCACAACAAAATTTCATCTATCTCCCAATTTTCTGCACACCCAACAATGTGATCTGCCCATTCATCATAGATCAATCTACACTAAGATGTAGATTAAGTCATACGCAAGCCTCCCTCCATTCATCCCACAACAAAAAGAATTAGATCTCAAGTTCACCTTTCACGCATACATTTGCCATAACCACCCAAACGAAAGCATTACCAAGTAACTCACATGTGTATATAGCAGAAGCAAGATCAGGTATACCCTATCAAGTGAACGCCCAGGCAAAATCTTCACCAAATCACTATCGTTTCAAGTGTAGAAGCTGGGTCACGCACATAGGAATCTTTTTGACTAGAAAATCACGCACACAGTCACACTCATTTAGCTATCTCACAGTATACTCCACACAACTGCAACATGATGTGCCCATATATGCTCAATCAACCAATCAGGACACAATCACTCACTCAAGCCTACCTTGCTACAACAGAAAGAAACACAATATCTATCCATAATCTAACATAATCCACTTGAACTTCAATTACAGATATACTTCTAATTTCATTGCAATTCTTATACCAGAGTCCAACTCAAATAAGGAGTATTACTTATACCATTTTTTGATTGAGATTTTTAAACATTATCTCGAAGACCTAATGGTATTGTTGTTGCCTGCAACCAAATTAATACCAACTCTAATAATAAAATACTTAGTTAGTGAAGAGTTGAGATTGTTGCCACTAGGAATCTATTGGTAAATTTTATGCGATTTGAAAACTAAAACAAATTGAGGGGTTGAATTAACGTGATTTTAAGAAATTAAAATGTCAAAAATTGGAAATAAACAAAAGTATTCAGATTTGGAAGATTAATAATGAACCTTAGTTTTGGATCACCTACGTTATAAAATTAATATGGACCATCGATATAAAATTAAGTCCATCAACAAATACTCATTGAATGATGTTCTCTCTTAAGATTAAATGAATAGAAACATGTATTCCAAACACTGTTATTAGTCAACAACTTAGATACGATCTTAAGTTTGATTGATTAATAGATTTAAAAACTAAGAGAATTAGTGAGCAAGACAATACACATACGATATGTATTTAATCTAGATAAGTATGTTTCTTAGAATGTCCAATCCCTAATGTAAAGATGGTAATCCTAATTGCTACTTTAGATTAGCAAAATTGAACGTTAAATCCTATTAATCTGGTTGTAAATTAAATCAGTTAATTCTTAGTTACGCACCATAGAGATCAATCAATTCAATAATAAAAAGCAATACTGAAGACACTTAATATTTACTAATGAAATAAACTTTATTAAAAAATTTTTCACACATACTAGATGATAACGTGGTTCCCGTCGACCAAGAAGAAGGGTTTAGCTATTTATAACAGAGATAAACCCAACAAAAAAGTAACAGAACACATAGTCTTCATATCTGCACTTTTTCCAGAAAATATGAAAACTTCCCCAAAAACTAGAAGAACCACAGCAGAAAAGCGTAAAAGATGATGTAACCAGCAGTGTCTTCTCTTCTCTCTTATATTTATCTTATCAGATACACCTCTCCTCCAAATCAAGTACAAATCCCCCACCTAAAGACAACAACTTGATTCCCAAAATAATTAAAATCCTAGCTATATCGAATATGTTTCCAAATCAGATTCTGCAGATAAGCTTTCTCCTTGTACATGCTCATACTTAGCCAATTATTTATCTGCCAGTTAGAAATTCGAATTGCCTTCAGATTTCTTGCTTCTTTTTGATTCAAATTCTTCTCCAATGTGTTGAAAATCATTTGAGAACAATCAAGAAACAAATTCATTAATTTTAAATAAAAATTTCAACACATTGAAGAGATCTATATCTAAAGTTAGCACAAAAATAATAACTTATCAAATTTCCCCATACCAATCTTTTGCTCGTCCTCGACAAACTATATTTATAATCAATTGGCCAACTAATCAACTTCCTTTATTCCAAGTCTCACCACAGTAAATAGTGTACACTTCAAGAGTCAAATAATTTCGTAACCAATGAATGGCCCAGAGTTAATCATTCAAGTAATATAAACAAAGTCAATTTAAGACAATCATATTTCAAAAACTAGCACATAATTATAGCAAACTCTCACAGATTAAATTTCGTTCAAATCACCAAAGTGTTTGTTGGTTCATTATTTCACTCAAGTTCTTCTAATGCACATATTCTACCATATGCTTGCTTTTTCACCAACTTTTCACCAATTATAATACAACCATGCACATATCAAAAGAAATTTATTCAAGGTTGTATTGGGCCATAGGTAAAGGTAAGGATTTATAAACGGAAAGGGAAAAATCATAAACATTAGCAAAGCATCTAACCACTTGTGGAGACACAAATTCAATCACAAACGAGTCAACAACGTCATTCCGTAGAGATAGATTACTCCATAACTTGTTTTCCACTGCTGTATTATTATTTTTCTTTTTCTTTTTTTTTCATCAGTGTACTGATATTTAAAGACAACACTACAAGATACAATTCAAATATAAATCTCTTTAATTTTCTTTCATCTTTTTTTCCTTGCTTTCCATATCTCTCCAAATAAGTTTGACATAAATTATGGCTAGAATGCCTACTTACATTTATGATGGGTGAAGATATGAGAGGTTTTAGTTGTTTATTGTGGGTTTATCAAGAAAAAGGGTTCAACTCAAAAAGTTTAACAAATTATATTGAATTAGGTTGACTTTTTAAGCTAAAGGTTTAAAACAAAGATGGTCTTTATCATTTTTATGCACGTATGTATAGATGTGGTCTCAAGTCGATTCCCAGCAAGTTGTCGAGAAAAATTCACCTTAGAAGGTAATCACACATCAAAGAAATACATATTGATATAGATGTTTTAACCTTTTAGGTCCAAAAACTCATAAGTTAATGCAGTTCACCACAATTATACACCATGTTTAATCATACGATTGCCCAAAATTGACTAAATGTGTACACTTGTATTTTTTAACTAAGTGACATCTATTGTTTTAAAATAAATTTAACTCAAGTTATGTGCACTACTTAAGTCATTAAAAATGGAAGTCTAGAAAGTGTTGAAGTTGGCTAATCAATTGTAAGCAAATCAACAATTATTCAAAATTTTCCAACAAAGATTCCTAACTATCATTTATATGGAACATACCCCACTCCTATACCTAATTAATACATTGTTCCCAATGAAATTACACAAGATAAAAGAAGAGAGAAAAGAAAGCTTCTCTATTAGTTAAGCGCCGAAATCATAGGGTTGGTAGGTGAGGAGGTTGGAATCCTTAATGTGCCCAATATGCCATCAAATTGTGCTCCATTCGGTGCATCTAAAGTTTAAGTTGAGTTAAACGAGCGTTAAAATTTTCTTGGAGAGGTTGGCTACTACGCGGTGTATCTGTGAAAACCTGACTTCTTGTGGTTGGACATAGGTTAGAAGGGACAACTGGACTCGGATTAGTGAAGGATATCCTTCTATGACTTATGTCCACAATTTCCATCCTACACAAACATTCCATATCCAAAGGTTCTATGGCACAAGCCACAATCATATCAGTACTTTCAGGGTCCAATAAATCCAAATTAACGACCAATTGAGTGATGTAGGACTTTAATATTAATAGTTTGGGTTTTTTTTGTTTAATACAGATTGAAATTACGTCAAAAACCAAAAACTCAAATTGACCAAAATTTGTTTGTCCATACACCTAATTCAAACTTATAAAGTGTACCTACAGAATCTCGACACCCTAAAAAATTGTACTCTAAAAGTCAATGTATGATTTTGAAAACTATATTTTTTAAATACAAACTCTTAAATGCACTGGCGTTATATGGATGAGAGTAGACGGACCATTGAGTCCACAATTCAGATGCATAAAATCACTATAATAATCACAACGAGAACTTACAAATGATTCATTTTTAACATCATCAGCTGATATAAAACCCATGGCCACGTTAAATTTAGCAACAGATAATGCAAATTCCTTACCTATAAGTCTAAATTCCACAATTCTTTGAGTAAACAAGTCGAATTCTTCATGAGAATTAAATTGAAATGTGCTATAAAATTCTCTTGTTAATTCAATATATGCAGGGCGGTCAATTTTAACAAACACATTCTAACAAATTTGTCTAACTAGTGGCTCAAAAGAATCACAAACATGTAAAACTTCAAGAGTGTCGGTAAGAACATACTTATAAGGGTAGATTTTACGTTGGCTTAGTTGTTGAAATCTTTGGTTGTTTTCTAGCAATGGAAAAGAAGTGAAAGCTCCACTTCGTGAATTCCATTGGCTTCTGTTCTTGACTCGCTCATCTTTCCGAATATGATTCCTCATCGAAGGGCCCGGTGTTGGTTCAGGCATTGCAGGGATCGATGGAGTTAGTGCTGTAGTTGTGGTGTTTGATGGAGGTTAGGTGTTTACAAATGACGTGATTGTTAAAGCTAACCTGCGTGAATCCCTCTTCTTACATGACATGGTTCCAATCGTTGTGAAATTGTAGTCTTGAAACGCAAAAATGAAAACACAAAACCAACAAATATTTGGATTGGAAAATGGGTGGGTTACGGAGAGAAGGAGGGTTAAAGGTTGGATTTTTTATTGGAAAGATGTGGGTGTTTACTAATTCGGTAGTGGGTGTGTGAAATTGTGAATGAGTGAAGGTAAGAGTAAGAGATAAATGAAAGTGGGGAGGTAAAAATGTGATGGGTGATAAAATGATAGTAGGCGGTGGGAAAGAATTTTTTAATATAAAATTGGAATTGAAAATATTAACAAATGAAAATACTAAAGGGAATGGAGTTGAAACAAAACAAGTCAAACAGGTTAGAAAAAGATAAATATTGAAAACTAAAAATAAAATTGAACATGAAATTTTTGGGTTGCCCCCAAATGCACTTATTTTAAGTCGTTAGCTGGACGTGTTCACCGACTTACCTGATCAGAGATAGATTGGGGCTACCAGGTCTATCTCTTCCATATTCTCGAATGGAGAGTTCTCATAGTATGGGTTCAGACGGTGTCCATTAACCTTAAACACTTTGGAAGTGTCTAAAATTTGAATTTTTACCGCACCATGAGAAAATACATTAGTAACAATAAATGGTCCTAGCCAGAGAGATTGTAACTTTCTTAGAAATAACTTAAGCTTTGAATGCTAAAGAAAGCTTTAAATGATAAAGAAAAACTTTTTGTCCTACTGAAAACTGCTTCTTAAAACTCATTTTATCATGAAAAGCTTTAGTTTTCTCCTTATAAATTTTTACATTTTCATAAACTTCATTACGGATCTCTTCTAACTTTTGCAATTGTAACTTCTTATTGTTACCAGCCTCTACCAAATTCATGTTTAACTACTTCACAGCCCAGTATGCTCTATGTTCTATTTCCGCAAGCAAATGACAAGGTTTACTGAAAACTAACCTGTACGGCGACATGCCTATTGGAGTTTTGTAAGCAGTCCAATACGCCCACAAGGCATCATCCAAATGTAAGATGTAATCTTTTCTGTTCAGATTCACCACTTTTTTCAAAATTGATTTTATCTCATGATTGGAGACTTCAGCTTGCCCACTCGTTTACGAATGGTATGTAGTTGAAATATGATGTGAGACACCATGTTTTTCATTAATGTTCCAACAATTTTATTGCAGAAATGAGTTTTTCTATCGCTAATCATAGCTCGAGGTATTCCATATTTGACAAAAATGTTAGATTTGACAAAATTAACTACAACCTTAGCATCATTTGCATGAGTAGCTTTTGCTTCCATCCACTTTGACACGTAATCTATGGCCAGAATGACATAAGTCTTACCAAAAGATAAAGGAAAGGGACCCATAAAGTCAATTCCCCATATATCAAAAATTTCACATACCAAGATATTTGTAGTGGCATTTGATCTCTTTGTCCCAAACTACCTGGTCTTTGGCAACGATCACAAGACTTACAGAATATTTAAGAATCATAAAATAGATTAGGCCAAAATGGTTCACCTTTAAGAAATTTATAAGCTGTTCTTTTGGGGCCAAAGTGTCCCTCACACACAAATGAATGGCAAAAATTTAATATGGAAGGAATTTCATCATCTACAACACACCTTCTAATAATCTGATTAGCACAAAATTTCTAAAAATGAGGTTCAGCCCATATGTAATATTTAGCCTTTATTTTAGGGTGTGCTTGTTGCGTATGAAAAAAGGGGAATGAGTATGGAATGAAAGAATGAGTTTAGTAAGGGAGTATGATTATAGAGTTCTTATTTTGATTACTCATTTCTGGGTAATACCCTATTCCTCTCATAATCTAGAAGAATGAGTATCATTGTTTTGTAAAGTGCCTCATTATGAATAACTTATTGGTTCTTTTTTAAACAATATTTTTGATACTAGTTAATTAAATACATTTAATTAATTAAAATATAATTACTTAAAATAATATAATTAATTAATTAATTACATTATAATTATTTAATTATAATTAATCAAAATATAATCCATTTATTAATTAAAATATAATTCATTTATTAATTAAAATATTGTAATTAATTAATTAACTAAAATATAATTAATTACAATA
>JANZXR010000002.1:3921331-3933791 GCA_027575705.1 Erythroxylum echinodendron | reverse complement strand
AATAAATTAAAATTAATTATCAATAAAAATTATGAATAAATTAATTTTATTTAATTTTATAATTAAGTTATATGTAATTAAATTTTAATAATTATTAATAAATATAATCATATTTAAAATATTTAAATATTTAAATAAATTTTGTTTTAATAATTAAAATATATTTCAAATAAATATTAATGTATAAATAAATTTTTTATTTTTTATTTTTTATTTTATTAAAATAACATAAGCTTATTAATAATTTGTTAACAAATATTATAAAAGAGAGTAAATAAATTTATTTAATTAAAAATAATTTGTCTTTAAGTTTTATCTAATATGTAATTATTATCATTGATAAAAATATAACTACATTAACATCAACAAATAAAATAAGTTTTTTTATTTGAAAGAAAAACAGAAACAAAAAATTAAAAACGAAAATTGAAAACTATACTAAAAAAACAGAAGTAAAACTAAATAGTCTCGTAATTCTAAATTGCATATTTACAAGTTACGATAAACTCATTCCGTTATTTGGCGCGGTTAAAAGTTAAAAACTAAAACATAAGGAGAAGACCAAATACATATTTTGGCCTATGTGATAGTTTCCGATAATTTAAAAAACTCCCTTACAATTCCTACTATACATACTCCGTTTCAATCAATATTCCATACTTGTTTATTCTCTTTCTTTAGTTTTTCAAACTTCCCCTAAAAACTTTATTACGCAGGTACTTAATTTTATAATAATTCATAATTTTTAAAGAGAATACTCTCTTTTAGTAATTTTTAATTGTTATTATTAAAATTTTATTTATAAAAAAACAAATTGTTATTAATAATATTAATAATTGCTAATATTTATTAATTACTAAAATTCTTTATTTTTAAATATTCACTAAAATTCTTAAAATTGGAAAAGGCCCTTTCCAAATTCGCACGTACCCGCCTTGTAGTCAAGAGTAGGCGGCATCGATTACTACCTACCATGTATCATCGACTTGATTGGCGAGTTGGTCTCCTAAATCCTACTAGATCACCCACTTCTTTTTGTGTTTTATTTAATGCAATTTGCAAGCGATCCACTAATGAATGTTGAGGTACCAATCATGTCCCTTTTATAGATTCGTTAACAAGGTACCTCGTAACAGGTCGTGCAATAGAAAGCTCCAAAAGTAGTGACTGCCAAAGATACTTTAGGCCTAACTCACCATGCGTCTTCCACCATCTTTAATGTGTCTATTCCTCTGTCACTTCAGGCTCACACTTTAGGTCAGTTTTAAGGATCTACAGTATTTTAAATATATTCTATTAAATTTTATCTATATATTTATACAAAAACTCATATTAAATTTTTTGTTCCAGTTATTATATTCCAATTCTATTATATTAAATCTTATACACATATTTATATAAATTTCGCATATAAATGTGTGGATGAGATTTAATAGAATAGGATTGGAATATAACAATTAGAACAGAAGATTTGATGGGAGTTTCAAGGATCTGTTCCATCTCATATTTTCCTACTCTTTAATATCTATTCTCAACCACAAATTTTGCAATAAATAAATAAAATAGAGAGATAAATTTATAGAAGAGAGAAGATAACACAGAATAAGAAGAGAATCTAATTATCAATTTCATTTGTTTAACGTTCCACTTTACATGAAATAGAGGATTTCTCCGATCACCAAAGCAATCGATTGGGTTACCTAATTTTTAATATCATTTAATTATTACATAGTTTTATGTTACATTTATATTTATTAAATTTCTTTAAATTTTAATGTAACATTATTTTATAATTATGAATGGATGAAAATATAACAAATGTCTTCCAAGTAAAAAATATCACAAAAGAAATAAATAATAATTTTTAAATATAAATTAAAACAAAAATTAAATTAGAAATGAATTAATGTTCAAAATCTTACTCAAATGTGAAAATTATGCGAATGGTGCCTTTGATGGTATAGAAAAGCTTATCAACAGGGTGCAACAGGTAACCCCGCTTCTTATTTCTCTTTTATAAGATTAAGCCTATTTCTATTATTGTTTCCCCCCAGGTTGTTTGTTCAGCTGCTGAAAATTGATGTATGAAGCTATCTCTAGTATGCTTGTATTGTATGGTAACAACATTAATTAAACTTTTAATCCCTTATTGTGTGGGCACCACATCAAGTATCTTCTTTGTTTCTATTTTATTTTATTTATTTATTTACTTATTTAATTTTTTTACCTACTCTTTTAATATATCAGTTTTTATATCTACTTTTTTAACATGTATCACTTTTTCATTGTCACATTCGCATGCGGATCTACCGAAAACAGTTTCTCTATTTTGTAGGGATAAAGTTACATATTATCAAACCTCTCCAGGCCTCACTTTAATGCAAGAATTAGACTGGATGTGATGATGACGATGATGATGATTCATATTTTTTCGTAGTCCAATTATCAGAGAATCATCCAGCTCTCTATTTCTTTACAGGATCAAGTAATGTGGACTTAAATAAGTAATTGCCCACCGAAAGTATCTTTTTAGTTAGTACCTACCTGGAATGGTGATTTACTTATTATATACGTACCTACATATATCTATATATACCTGATAGATGAAAATGCAAATGCACTAACAAAATATTTATATGGCCTGAAAATGTGGCACTGTCGAGCAATATCTAAACTTTGAAGATCAACCAGCTCATACGAGCTTTTATATTAGATTATTAAATTTAAATAAAATATCTATTTATTATCATAGAAATAACAAATGAAAGTCTCAAATGAAAAAAAGTAAATGTTGTAGCTCCTTTTGTTCTTTTGTATATAATTGGTATTTAGAGTATAACATTATCAAGTTCTCCAAAAAAACAAATTATGTGCTAACAAATTATACTATTCTTCAAAGTGATTAAATTAAGTAAGGGCCGCAGTTTTACCAACTAAGTTAGTGAAATTTAATAATTAGAAGCTTGAAGTATTGGAATGCTTATAAAAAAATTTAGATGTAGGGTGAAATAATTGAAGAGTGGAATTAAAAATTTTATCATTTGGTAATTGAATACAATTAAGGATGAGAATGAGTTGGGTAATAACTTAGGTTGGCTATAGTTCGAAGTTGAACTAAAATTTGATTCAATAGGGTTCAGACAGTTTAAAATTTAATTAAACTGTAACTAAAATTATCTGGTTTTATTATACTTTTAAAATAATATCATTTTCATCACCACATCATCATCCAGTTTAAAAATAATATCGTTTTAATAAGTATAATTAAAATAATATTATTTTAATAAATATGATTAAAATAATTTTTATTTATTTAAATGATTTATTTAAAAATTAAATTTAACTTAAAATTACACTAAACTGGAATTAAATTCAATAATTTTGAACTAAATCAAACCTTGGACACAGCGTTTAGTTACACCTTGCTCATTTGTTCCGTCAAGGGCAAGATGTGACGAGTTAATCACATCCAACTGACTTATCTTCTCAAACACGACCAAGTGGTTGGGCCTAACCCACAGTTATGGGAATGAGTGCAGACACAATTAAAGTAAAGGTTCTTCCCCTTCTTTTTTTCCCAAAGAAGGCCTGATGTTTGTAAATGTTTTTTCCTGAAAAAGAAAAAGGTTGCGCGTTACTTTAACTACTTTCTTACCTTAAAAAGCAGCAAGCAGCAGTAATAATCACAGAGTGTTTCTCAAGAAAGGGACAATTGCTAGTTTTTGTTCCGTTTTGTGTAATAAAACTAATGGAATCATGGGTAGATGAGCTTTTTATATCTTGGTTCAAGCGCTAATATATCATTTGGCTGATGATTGACAGTTGTCCACGCTTTTTAGTTGGATTCGTGGATGACCACGTTATTTTATTCAGTGACCTCGATTATCGGGTAGATAAAAAGGAATCTCGTTGGTTAGCTTATTTGTATTCACGTGGACATGGCCAATCAAAACCTGAGCGCAGAACAGGCGACCCAAACTCCTACGTGACGTGATTCGTGGAAATGAGATTGGTACCCGTGTCATTATACACTATATGGTCTACAGGCTAAGAAGTCACGAAACTCCAATGGTGTCAATCATTTCCAATATATATATATTTTAAATTTTAACATTATAAAATAATTTTAAAATAAAATTACAAACATATTTTCATCTTTTACCAACATATATATGCAGCTCGACCACTAATTAATTTAAAGTCGAAACTGAGAGGCTGTGAGAGTTAACTGTGAGAATTTGATGTTTCTTTAAGATACTAGAGCACAATGATTCAAGCAATATTTTTAAAAGTAAACTCATATAATCAATTTAATAATAAAAATTTTGGATCGACTTTATTTTTTAAAATTTAAATTTTATTTAAATTAAATTTTTATTAAAAATCGATCAATTTATTAATTAATATTTTAGTTTTTACAAAATAATCAATTTTTATATACTAAAATAAATTGATTAATTTTTATTTAATAATTTTTTTTAAATTTAAATTTAAATTTTTTGACTGACAATAATATTATGTAAATATTTTTAAACTCTTTAAATTTATTTAATTTACTTAATTTTAAAACCTAAAATCTCTGATTTTAACGGTATAATGATTATGTTTTAAAAATATTGAATTAATCAGAAAATATTTTTAGGATTAAGCCATACACGTGGGAAGAGCATCATCGATTGTCTAACGGAGATGTGGCCTTCGCATGCGTGTCAATAAGTAAGAGCTTGACAGCTGCCAACCTCGGGCTCCCGATCACTTGGAGATTTAGGATTCACTGACGCAACACTTGGAAGCACAAAAGTCTGTGTATCGGTTGTCGTTCCTATAATCTTTCGTTGATCTTAAGTGGTGCCATAGCTAAAATACGAGTTTAAATGGTCAAATATCACAATTAACAGCAACAAGTCTTAAACACGTGTTAATTTACGAACAGATGATTTCATTTATGAAGTTTTTTCCAATATTTTGTTTTAACATAAATGAAACATATCGTCAAGTTTCCAGGTGGCGTTAAAGCACGAGCGCAAACTACATATCTGATGTCTCCATTTGAGTCAATATACAAAATTATCAAATTTAATAAAGTTATTTTGCTTCCATTAAATACTCTGTCTAGCTATTGAAGGCCATGGAATAACTAATATCTTCGAAAAATCTTGAGCTAGTCTTAATTAGAACTTCGAAGAGCATCTTTTCAGCTAATGCTTAGTGGAACTGCAGAAAGAGAGAGAGAGGGGGGGGCCAAAGTAGAGAATCAAAAAGTACTAATCAAAGTTTTGGAGGGATTCAGATAGGATGATGGGTGACAGTGCCCAACTTAGGACTTGCTTTGTCAGAATCCTGAAGCCAGACAAAACGCACAAAAAGCAAATAACCTCAGAATATCACCTAATCTAATTGCTTGGAAGGTTAGACCTTTCCTCAGAAAGAGGGATCAGCTAACCTTGACAGCATCAAACAATTACATCGGACTACGAAGTTTTCCATTTTCCTTTTAGACAGTCTCCAATTTCCTAATTCGGAAACCTTAAGAACCGAAAAAGAAAAGGCAACCCAAATTCTGACCACCTTGTCCTTTTTCTTCACTGTTTGACTTTCCCTTCTCCACATCATCATTTCATTTCCCACGTTGTTCCGCAGGGAATCTCTCTGCCCCATCACAGCCATGCATCCTTTCTTTATTGACATTTTTGTCCCAATCATATTCATTAAATATTAGTGATTATTAATATTATAAGTAATTAAAATGAAATTTATTTATTTAATAATAATAACAATTAAATGTCATCCGTCTAATTAATCCAAATAAATATTTCATCGATGAGACATTTAGATTTTTCAAAGTCATATCGGAGTTGTGAATTTTCGGTTAGAGACAACCGATATCTGAGAGAATGGTTGAGATCCTCTGAACCTACTATTCTGTACCAACTCTGTTTCATGTGATTCCATTCATACATTTCTCTGGGTCTCACATGAGTCTCACATATTTGTATGAATAAGATCGCGTAGAGCAAAATTAGTACGGGATAGGAAGTACAAAGAATCTGATTGTTTGAAAGAATATGTTTGCCTGTGTAAGAGCATGATTGTACTTTTAGACTGTTTATATTATATAATCTCTTGGTACTTGGTAGTGACAATTAAGGTTGTTTTTTTCTTCCTTTTTTAAAATATGAAATGCGATAAACCAGGTAATAAGAAAGTCCCCGTGTTTAGTTCAACTACATTATGCTTATCAATCGGGTGCCTTGAAATTCTTGTTATGATGATGCACGTTTCTAATATTAAATAAATTATTAAATATATGTAATCTTTATAAATAATATTTTATAATATTATTACAGAGTCAGTATCTTTTTTGGTAAATTGATCTTTTTGTTCTCTTTTTCATGGAAACATGACCTTTTTAATCGCCAGCGCAGCATGTAACTATGAGTTTTGCGTGTACTTTACCGGTATTTTTATCAGCAGCTAGTAATTATTTTAAACATTGAAAAATTCGAATTTAGTTAAAATATGGCGGTGATGGTCGTGGTAATTTGACAAAGACGGATCTTTTCCATCACTTCTCCACCCCCAAACCTTAATTAATACCAATTCGGGTCATTTGGGGATACAACGGCCATTCCACAAGTACAGGGGCTAAGCTGCGCCTCTTAGGAAATCTTAATTCCCTTTTTGTCCTTTCTATTTTCAGGAAAAAATAAACCACAAATTCCCATAAAAAGGGATTAAGATTTCGCGGTCTCCACGCGTCATCGAGCTACAAGACGAGTGTACGGTCGCTAGTTTAATGCAACAAGGGGACGAAGGAACGATAAAGAAATACAGGAAATTCTCCGATTGGTCCACGTGACATGAAAAGGTGCGAAAACCAGCAGCGGGTTTCTATAACTTGGAAAGTAGAAGTGGAAAACGGTTTTAGCTTCCGCAGTAGTATCTCACAAGGGCTTTCCTTTTACAGCTTCTTCGCCTGAGTCCTCATCCATTTGTCTCCATTAGCACCATCACCGAGTAAGCTTCCTTTTTTTCCTTCTTTTTCTTTTTCTTTTTCCTTTTTCCATTTACAAACTATAAAGTTCTCCGATCTCTCTCTCTCTCTCTCTCTCTCTTTCGTTCTCTCTCTTTTTTCTGGTTTGAGACAGTGTTTGGAGATTTGAAAAACTGTGAAGAAATTATGAGGATGCTGATTGATAGAATATTACTTGTTGTTTTGCATAATATTATTACTCCAGAAGGATCTAGAAGGAATTTTGGGTAAAAAATGGGGAGAGGAAAGATTGTGATAAGGAGGATAGATAATTCGACGAGCAGGCAAGTGACGTTCTCAAAGAGGAGAAACGGATTGTTGAAGAAGGCGAAAGAACTTGCGATCCTTTGCGACGCCGAAGTCGGAGTCGTCATCTTCTCTAGCACCGGCAAGCTCTACGATTTCTCTAGCACCAGGTCACCTCTCTTCTTTGTTCTTTGTACTTTTCCGCCTTTCTGCTTTTTTGTTTGTTTATACCGTTTCCGTGGATACTTTTGGCTTTTGGTTATTATTGGGAGCATACAATCTAGGTTATGTGAATTATCTGATTCTCTTGTCATGTGTCGTTCAAGATCATACTCCACTTGATTTTGTCGTAGGCTTAAAGTGTGGAGATTATCTGTTGCTGAAAATTTAGTTTGTTTCTATCATGAAGTCACCAATGACTGTGAAGTAGTGCTGTTTATGGTGTGGGCGAGGCGATTATGTGTTGCTTGTGTAGGTGACTAGGCGCTTGAACTTCTATTTTTTTTCTTGTTTTCTTTTTTTTCCTCATGAATTTAGGAAAACATTCAATTAGTGATGCCTATTTATAATTAGAATATTTTTGAGTGAACCGTAACTTCATCAGTCACACAAGATAGTGTGCATGTGTAATTATATCCATAGCACACTTCTATGAATCTATATACATGTAAGTGTATTAGGAATGAAATAAGGAGTTATATATTACTCGGGTAGATGATCTAGAGCAATTATAACCATGAAGTAGTTATAGTTACTAGGAGGTTTAAGGTCTCGGAGAACTACAATTATTAGGATGCCAGAATTACCTTAGTCCAAGGATTTTCTGGAATTCGCACTGTCAAGTTGATAGTTCCTTGAAGCTGATCTAGTTTCCGAATTGGTTTCCCAGCAATATCATAGTTTATAACGTTTATTAGATATATTTTACAAACATTATATGTCTTGCGGAACTCCTTTCTTAAGCCAAAATTTGAATTTCCAGGACAAATTGGTTCTTAAATGTGATATGAGTTCCTATGTGGATTATACAATTGGAGCATAGGTGCTGAAGATTGAAAATTATATTTCCACTTCCCAGAGGTCACAAGTGTTCTTTATGTTCGGATAATTTATTACCGTGAACCCTTTGGTTCTGAGAATTGGCAGTGCTGGACATATGTAGATTTCTCGAGGATTCAGCGCCTTTTTTGTTTTATTAAGTAAATTGAATGTACAACCAAGATCCCTTGCAAAGCATAAGTGCCATTCCAGAAGGGATCATCCAACTTTAGAGCATCCCGTCCATAAGTAACTGAACGAATTGTCTAACTATTCTTATTTCATACTTCTGCCGTTTAAGGGTTAAAGGGAAAATATTCAAGCTCTTTCACATTAAGTTGTCCAACAGTAAGGGCAATTCCTTGGATTATCTGTGCTTTGTTGTCTTCTCTCTGGTTAGATTTTGAACTTGGCTATTCCTTATGATAACTGTAGTGGGGAGATAAAAACTATATGCAAAAGAATTTTGATTCCATACCCTTGAGTTCCGTTTATAGAGTGTTATTGAATGATATTAGTCACACATCAAAATCAAGTGATAAAGGGAGAGAAAATGGATTGGCCTTTAGCAATAGTTGGTTTCTAACTCAATCTTTAGAGATGTTGCATATATTCCCATACTGTTGAGTCAGGCCAAAAACATCGTTAATTAGTCAAAAATATTCTAACCATACTTTTTGACCCTGGAAAGGAATTATATATAACCCTATAGAAAAAATAACTGTATAAAACTAAGCAATTTCTAACTCCACCTTTTTGGCATTAGTTAATTTTTTTTGGGAATCAAATGGGTCAAAGAATCTGTCGAAGATACTGTAACCATACTGGAATACAGCAACTAATTAAGAACATTTTGACCAGCGACTTTCTTTTTTCTAACGCTACGGATCGAATAGCTTATAAAGCTAGAGCAATTCTAGCTTTTTTATGCAATCTGCAGGACTCTACCTATTGGCCTCAGATATATATTTGTTTGCGAATCAAATTGTTCAAAGAATTTGCAGATATGTACCATTAACTAAATTTCTAGACGACTGACTTCTGCTTTGCTGGACCTTGAAAGAAGTATGCACCATGTGCATTGTCACCAATGTGAAACATAATTTTGTGAGGAAAGAAAAACTCAGCTAGGATCTCCCACATCATCTTAACTACAATTGATAATTGCATGTGTGTCTACTAAAATAGTCGCTTGAAATGTCTAATACATGCAACAAGGTTTTTGATAAATCCTCGATTTATAAGGAGAGGGAAATGGTGGAAGGATGAGAAAATAAAAGAACAGTGTTATCAATTCTTTTGAAAAAAAAGGTTACAATGCACAAGCGAGCATCTTTGAATGTTCGAAAGAGCAAGAGTTACCAGATACCTAGAGTTAACCAGACTGGATGACATGTTGGGGACGCAGAATTTACACGACTTGGTGTTTATCAATAATGTAGAACCAGATTATGTCGATAGTCCCCTATAAGAAATTGACTACCTAGATTGAGGATAGGGTGACTTAGTTTTCAGAAGCAATCTTGTTGATAATTTGGATAATGAAAGGGCTAACATTTGATTCTGGAAGTGCTTTCCATGATTGCACGAACTATTTTCTGTCGTTTGATAAGCTTAGGTGTTGTATGATGCTTTACCCTAAGAATAAGTACCTGTATTTATGCCGATAGATGATTGTTCTTCTTCAAATACGAACTACAAATGGTAGATGACGAGACTAACAAATTTAATAAGCCATGCAGATTTTGTGTAAAATAATCATCATTAGCAGCTGTCTAAAGTTTTATCAGACAAAAGAAAAGTAGGTTATAGTTCTCCACCTTATGTCCATTCATTTCTTAATCAAGATTCAGTAAGTATATGCCCAGGTGGTAAACATAGAGACAATAACATCTAAAAATTTAATTACTCACTTCGTAATACAAATTTATGATAATGCTAAATTGCAAAGTTATTTAGATGTGAAATGTAAAAAATTCTATGTACATACACGTGTGTGTATACATATATATATATATATATATATATATATACATATATTATGTATGTATGAATGTATATGTATATATATATTGTTGCTGGATATAAAGCTACGTAGAGATTAGGATTTTAAATATTTAATTGAAAATGAACAATAACAAAAATTAGATGTACAATGTATGTCTTAGCTAAGCCCACTCAACAGTGGTGTTGCATATTATCTGACTGCCTCCATTGTTACAAATAACATCAACTGCAGCCTAGAGGGGGTCATTGGTTATCTCCCAATCATGGCCCTTCAGGCAGCGTCCAAGACTTCATCTGTCCTCAAAACACGTCCATTTGCATCCCTTCCGACCATGAAGCCCTAGTAGAAGAAGGATAGGGTCATCTTTCAAATTTAGATTACCTAAAAATAAAAAGGAAGCTTATCCATTAGTTATTACTAGGACGCCAATCCTTGAGCCCCGGTAGAGGGTTTGCATTATTGTATTGTTTAAAGGCTGAAGCCACAGTTCATCGTCTCTTCAGAGTTAGCATTATCCAGTGAGTGGATATGGATTTAAATGGCGCAGGAACCATCCTTTTCTCTTATTTTAATGGCATCAAGTCTTCCTCATATCAAGTATTATCACAAGGCTACCAGCTTATGCAGGTGGGCCCATCAACTAGGAATCTACATGGCCTTCTTTACGCAGGGCTGTATACACTTATTATAATCACCTACGTTATCTATAATTAGTTTGATGCCACACTATATAGTCATTCAATGAACTAATGTTGTAGTATTCAACTTGTTTACTTAGCCTATGTCGATTCAATTCCATCCATAAACTCCTCTTCCCATGTATAGGGACTTAGTTCTTTATATTCTTTCTTTTCTTTTGAACCTGCCCTACGATGATAGAATTCATTTGCGAGCTGTACATCTTATATCATGATTTCCTTGAATGCAGCACGCAATCTACATTATGCTACTCATGAGAAGAATTTAGAATGCATGGTTATTGCTGATGGGCACCAAGTGATACATTAGCTAGGATACTATAGTCTTGTCTGGTTTCAACCCTTTTACATGGTGCCGAGATTTGAAGTGTCAATGCCTTTGCTTAAATTTTCTGTCCTGTTTATTGATGATATGTCTACACGTGTGAACCAAATTCATTGATTATTTTATATTTTACCTTTTTTTTCAATAATTTGTTTTATGGAATGATTTGGTGGGAAACTAGACATTTGGAACCCAACCTTAGTCGTATCACGTTTGCAATGGTTAAGTACTTTCTTAGTTTGGCGACATTGACACACCCAGTGCCAAGATGTAGGCAGTAGTTTTTGGTGAAATACAAGTTATTTCACCAAACTCCTAACTTTAACAAAGAACAAATACAAATAATCCAAGAGGTCTATATAGTTAAATACTTAATAAAATAACTTACTTTTTTTAGCATAGAATATTTTTATAAAAATTATGGCCATTTTATAATTCAATATAAAATTTAAGTATTATTAACTTTGATAAAATTAACTGCAAAATGCTAATACCGCAAGGAATGTATCAATTTTCAGAATATTAATTTGTGTTGGCACCCTAATTAAGTTCCGCTAAATGCAGTAACTCTCATAAACTTCCAAATTTGAGCATCTCATGATTAACAGAATTATCCGAACTTAACTAAAAACATAAAAAACTCACACCTTAATTCTAACACAGTTATTTTAAACTATATTTCTATGTTTTTTAAACATAACTTTCATCTTAAGGTCTCAGAAAGATTGATTTTCTTACCAAAATTGGCAGTCATTAGATTGCATATTCGTTGAGGATATAGTTCATAATATTGCTTTCTCATGAATAAACACTAGCCATTGGGTATTAAATAATTCAGTAGTTATGTTACAGACATAGGACGATCTCATAACTGAGAGATTGTGAATGGGTTAGTAAGGCCTCAAAGTTCTTTGGCAGTGTCCAAAACCAAATGTGATTATAAGTCAAGTTAGGGGCCATTAGAAATCATTCAAACCATAGAAAATGATTCTTTTACCGTAAACTAAAACATTGTGTCGGTTATATAGAACTTCATAAACATCTACAAAGCAAACATAGAGCGAATTTAATGGCTATAATTATAAAACTAAGGGTTGATTTCATTAGATCTC
>JANZXR010000002.1:3893117-3913147 GCA_027575705.1 Erythroxylum echinodendron | reverse complement strand
TAATTCATGAAAAACTTTATCAAAGGTGTAACAAGAGCATGAGTTCAGCCTTGGAAAAAAGAAAACGTAGTCAAGTTATTGCAGGGTAACAATAAATAAAGATTAGATTGTGCTACAAACATCACAGTGGAAAATAATTGCAGAAAACAGAACTTCGATATTAGAAGCTATCTTATGTTGTGCATCTGTGAATGCCATGGCACTAATGCGCATTTTCCAGCTTCTTAATATGGGTTCCTTGTTCTTTAAATACTGTGCAGAAAAATTTTACATATGCAAAAACAATTGACCATTTAACCTTTAAAGTATACTTCCAGCTCTCTGGTTCATGAATTTTAAAAGTCTCTGCACACAGCACAGCGGCTTTTATCATACAATGTTAATTTCTCTTACAGCATGAAATCAGTAATTGAAAGATACAACAAAGCAAAAGAGGAACATCAGACGGGGAATCCAACCTCTCAAGTAAAGGTATGTTATCTATTCATGTTTGATCAGCTCAAGTAGAACTGAATGGTAATAAGAGAAACAGCTAACAAGTTGGGAAAAAGGAACACTTTCTAGCTTCTTCATTCATGGTGACCAGTATTACTTCGGTCCAACAGAAATAGTCTTTGCCTTGCAGCCACATGTGCACAATCAAGTATATGGAGCAGTACCTTCATACAAAAATGTTAAGGCCAAGACTGTTCTCAAATTCTATTCTAGGATCCTAATTTTGAGGGAGTAACGGGTAACAACCTTTTTATTTGTTAAGAACAAAAAATTTAGAAGCTTTCCCTCTTTTAGGAAAGCACAGGATCTCTTGTAAGCCTGGTCCTAAGATCTTTGGCTACTTCTCTTTCAAGAGTAAGCCAAATACCAGATTTAAAACAACAGGTAGCTTTAACCTCCTATAGGTGGCATGCCTATGTCAAGGCAAAGCATCCACAGCCCTCAGCCTAGTTACACCTTTCCAACAATATCCCAGAAAACATGATCTTATCACTACCAATTTCATGCTCTGACCAACCATCTAATGTTCCCATCTGATAAAATATAGATGTTATACATCCACTTCACATAGCATCACTCCCCGGGGATGTTTATATAACACATTTGCAAGAAGGACAAAGCATCCAGGGAAAATGATTTCTCCGAAATAAGCAATTAAGACAAAACTAGAACAAACATCAAATTAAATTAAAACTCTGCCCTCTGTAATGATGTCCGGTTGATTTTTATGCACACAACTCTATTATTTATCAGGTATCATTGGACAATCTGTAATCCTAAGTTTCTAAATCTGTGAAACTATCATCAGTAGAAATTGGACAAAAGAGGCCAGTTAATGTTTAGCAACTCCATTCATTCATGAATATTCTTCATGGTTTTGCAATAGCAGTAGTTTTTCTTACTTTAGCCATTTAGAAAATGTTTGTGTTGAGAATTCTGCAATTTACTTCCCAGTTTTGGCAAAGGGAGGCAGCAATGTTGAGGCAACAACTACAAACTTTGCAAGAAAACCATCGGTATAACTCTGTGCTTTAACTATTAATTTCTTGTACTTTTGAAGTGGAAGATAGTGGTAGAAAACATAGTTATCTGCAGAAATTGCTGCCGCTAATGGTTTTCAGTACCACGTTATACACTCAAAAGGCCAGCCCTCTCACACAAAAGAAAGTATACTTGGAAACAATTCAGTTGCAGGCCTTCAGTCACTCACAATAAAACCAGAATCCACAAAGATGGGGTTGTTATATAAATTTCTGGGTTTGACATGTGTACCAACCTAACACCCCCAACCTCAAAATTTCCCCAAAATTGCAGACATTTTGACTTTGAACTGAGCCCAAATTTGAGACGACCACTCTTGACAAGTTAACTCAGCTTGCATGTGTATACAGGAAATTGCTCCTGTATGCATGTCCACTTTTGCATTATACAAGCAAAATAAAATAAAATAAGGCAGATTGTGCATGTCTAGCATGATAATGTTCCTTTTATAAGTAAAACAATATCCAGTGATCATATGCGATGTAAAAAGATGAAAGAACTTCACTTGGATTTCAAAATTCGCTACATCTTGTGCACACTCTAGATCCCCAAATTTGAATCATCCATCCACACATAAGACTCCTAAACATGTATCTCATTACTTCTATCAAAGAAACTCATAAACATGTGATTTCCATAAGTGCATGCGCAACATAGTTTCATATTTTGAGTTCATGCCGCTGTAATTCCAATGTACCAATTACCTAAAGCAGCATTCAATTCATGCACATTCCTTGTATGAGTTTAGACGAATAACAACAATCAATAGGCAAGTCTGTAGTCACTATTTCATTTCAGCCATGGTAATAGGTTCGGAAGTTGGAATGTCCAAACCACTAATTCCCCCCAACAAAAATAAGATTCCAGAAAATTAAATAATATACTTTTTTGTGATAATAACTCACCCAGGTCTTTTGAACTTTCGTGAGTTGTGTGCACTTTCAATGTTGCTGCCTTGAAAATGAACCCTCCACATGCACCCTATAAAAGACTATACATATACAAACAATAGAAAAACATATATAGTTTCTTGTTATATACACAATCAACATCCGGATCAGTGATATTATCATCCGAAAGACAATTTATTTAAATATATTCACTAAATAGAGACTCCGCTGAAAGGAAAGAAAGATGCTTCTGTGCCATCCTTAGTGTGATTAGCAAGCACAAGCATCCCATTGACCATAATTTAAGAATATCTGGCACAGGCGGATAATGGGAGAAGAGCTTTCTGGCTTAAGCGTCAAGGACCTACAAAGCTTGGAGAACCAATTGGAGCACAGTGTACTCGGCGTACGGGTGAAAAAGGTATGAAAACTTGTCCCATTGTTCAGTCTTTCAAATTCCATACTCATAAATGAGGAAATGCATGTCACAATTGATGTACTTTGCTTCTTCAGGATCAAATATTAATGGATGAGATTCAAGAGCTAAACCGAAAGGTATACAATGTCTAGAAATTATCTTTTTAGCTTTTCGTAAATCTCCTAGTCAAGCACTTAAATGTTGACGTCTTTGTATCAGGGTAACCTCATTCACCAAGAAAACCTGGAGCTTTATAAGCAGGTAACCCTATTTCATAGAGAAACCTGAAACTACTGCAAGCACAGGGTTATGCTACTATAGAATCTTTAGTGAAATCAAAGAGTCGTATCAGACATCTTGTTCCACAATCATCAGATTATTTTATTTCCCAGGTGTATGGAACAAGAAATGTTAATGGAGCAAACAGAACTTCCCTTCTTATAAATGGTCTGAGCATTGGAGAGGACTCACATGTCCCAATCCACCTCCAGCTTAGCCAGACACAGCAAGTAAACAATGATATAGCAAGAGCAACAAAATTGGGGTACAATTCGTTCATACAACTACTGGTTTAATGATAGCTTCCTAGTAACTTGCCATCATCTTGATGTCAAAATTTTCATTCATAACTGCAGCAGACTACAACTTGATTAACAAATCAGAAGCATCTGCAGCAAAGGGATGTTGCTTGACTTTAGTGGCTCTTAATAGATAATGCTTCTATTTGTGCAAAGTGGTATGTCAGTAACTGATCGCTCATCAGACTTGTAGTTCAACATTACGAAGTAATACTTCAAGTAAGTGTGTGATTATTGACTAATCCAACCTCGTGAAAAATATCAAGTGTAATAAAGAGAACACGACATTGCACTGCATCGGCGGGTACCAAATGCTTGCGGGAAAATACCAATATTCTGAAAGATTTGAAAAATATAGGAAAATGCATACTATTCTTGATCACTAAACCATTACATTTGAAGGATGCAAAATAGGGAGAGACGGTACTTACCTTATTGGTCTCCCATAATCCTTTCATCAACAGCTTAGGAAATTGATCACATGATGGATGCAAAAGAGGGAGAGAAGGTACTTACCTTCTTGGTCTCCCATAATCCTTTCATCAACAGCTTAGGAAATTGATCACATGATGACTTGCAAAGACGGGGTTCTGCTGTACTCCACAAGGACAACTAGCATTCTTCCCAGAATCAACAACATTATTAGAAACTAAAAGAAGACACAAAAAGGGGTAAATTAAAGGGAAGGCAAAACATATTTCTATTAACCATTAGTTCAAAAATTATAAAAAGCAATAGCTCCATTTCTCTTTTTGGGTTGCAAGAGTACGAATAAATTAACAAATCAGCGAGAGATTTAACAACTTAATTGAAATATGAAAAACAAAAATCGACATCAGTTTCTAACAGAAAATAGTGTCTATGTTCTAAACAAACTTCAATTTTCATCAATATAACTTGAAAAAGGACTCCATATGCAAGGCCCCTGAGCACCACATTACCCAGTATGGACTTCAGTTCATTTACAAATAATGAGCACGTCCATGAAAAGAATAAGTGTATTTAAGAACATAACACCGTATGCAAATAGGAACAGACAGTAACTTATAGGACCAGGGACAGAGATAAGGAATAACATCTTGAGCATCAAACACAATATTATGTGATCCAGACTAAGGAGTTCTCTTTTTACTTGCGATAAAAGTAAGATGATTAAAAAACGTTGGCCTAGACTTGAGAACTAAAATAGAAAATGGAAATTAAGAAACAAAATTAGTGACTTTAAATGCTCAAATCATCCACAAGCAAGCCATGCCTGGTTTGTTCTCATCCCAGACAACACGAATGTAACCAACCAAATTCTTCTTTTTTGTTCAGTTAATAAACAGCCTTTAATTTCCCTATTGAAGATATATTTTTCTGCTAATATTCAAGCATACTAGTTACTGCAATTCGAACCTGAAAACATATTTTATATGACCATGTGATTGTGGGCTGAGAAGGTCTAAATCACCAGACCTTGATAACCAAAATCTGCTGCTCTCAAGGGCTAAGGAATATAAGGGCCGTTAGAGAAACATGGAAATACCAAATATGTCGTGTTAGATCTAAGGAGTCCACTTTCATGGGAGATTTACATCATGAACCTAGTGAGAGAACATATTCGTGGGCCTTAACACCACACTTCAACCCAAAACCTTAGAGCATTGAGTTTACGGGTCCTTTTCACTTATATGTCCTTCATTAGTTATATCTTTTTCCAATTTGAGATTTCTACTCACACTTGAGCTCCCAACAATCTCCCCCTCAAGTGTGAACTTTCACATTGGGCTTAGGCTCCTCCTTGAGGGAAAGCCTTTTTGCTTAGCAGCTCTGAGTATATAGCGTCACCAAGAGCCCTTCTACTTTACTAGTCTAGGCCCGTCAGGAAGCTCCTTGCTCTTCTTCATGGGAAGCAACCACGAGATCCGGCTACTATCTCCATACTCGTCCATTGCCAAACTATTGGCTCTGATATCACTTTTTGGATTTAGAGAGCTCACTTTAATAGGAGATCTACATCATGGGCCCAGTCAGGGAACATACTCGTAAGCCTTGACACCACACTTCAACCTAAAATCTTAAGGCATTAGGTTTATGCGTCTTTTCCACTTATTATATGTCCTTCATTATAAACCTTAAGATATTTGCTTGAGGTTCATAGATCTATTATGCTCACAACAAATGTTCCAAATCATTTTTGGGAGGATGCTATTCTAACTTCTGCTTATTTAATAAATAGATTGCCATCAAAAGTTTTGGGGTTTTATACACCTTTACAAAAATTGCTTGAGATTATTCCTCAATTCCCTTTGTTAATACTCTTGGTTGTGTTGCCTTTATGCATAATTACCATTGTAGCAAACTTGAACCTAGGGCCCATAAGTGTATTTTCTTTGGTTATTCTTCTACTAAAAAAGGTTACAAGTGTTTCTCTCCTACTCTAAAGCGTTATTTTGTTACTTTAGAGTAACCTTCTTTGAAACACAAGCCTACTATCCAAAAATACCCATTCAGGGAGAGAGAAGTGAGAGTGAATGGATCTTTTTGGGAAGTGATGGCTCAACAGATTCTAGAAGTGAGAGTGAATGGTTCTTTTCGGGAAGTGATGGCTCACCCGACACACTACACCAAGAAAGTCTGCCTTTTACACCTAGTCTTGATCAAACCAGACCTGATTCTTATGAACCATCTCTAAAAACACACAATTTTGATAACATCAGATCTGCAATACCAAATCCTGACACCACCATTCCCATTGAAGCTACTAATATAGCCGGTTCCAGTCACAAATCTGACTAGATTTGCACAGAAAACAATGAATGCGATAAAGATAAGGATAGTGAGATTAGGATGGACAGACAGGAAGACAAAAATCCTGAGGTGCAACCACTGTTTTACTCAAGGAGGAAAGGCAAACAGCAGGCACGATGTGAAGTAGAACCAGAAAAATCCATCAAAATTCTCAAGCAAGGCCATGAATTAGAACCTACTGCAAATTCTGAAGAGTTAGGATGGCCAATAGCTCTAAGGAAGGGAGTAAGATCTTGTACAAAGCACCCAATCAACAATTTTGTTTCTTCTAACAGGTTATCACCACATTTTAAGGCTTTTGTGACTCAATTATCTACTGAAAATTTCCGGGAAGCAGTGCAGGATATTAAGTGGAGAGAAGCTATAGATGAAGAGCTGAATGCACTCAAGAAGAACCAGACCTGGGTAGTAACAGATTTACCACAAGGAAAAATAATGGTTAGCTGTAAATGGGTATTCACCATCAAATATAATCCTAATGGAAGTACAAAGCAAGACTTGTAGCTAGAGGTTTCACACAGATGCATGGGATTGACTACTAGGACACTTTTGCACTTGTAGCCAAACTCAATACTGTTAAGATTCTATTATCACTAGCTACAAATCTTAACTAGCCATTATATCAATTAGATGTAAAAAAATGCCTTCCTCAATGGTAATCTTGAAGAAGAGGTATGCATGAAAATACCTTCAGGACAAAAAGAAGCTACACATCCTCGAAGGGTATGCAAGCTTAAAAAATCACTCTATGGCCTGAAACAATCACCTCGGGCCCAGTTTGATAGATTTACAAAGGCAATGAAGAAACTTGGCTGCTACAAATGTCAAACTGATGCTACAAATGTCAAACTGATCACACCTTGTTTGTTCGACGGCTGACTAGTGGTAAAATGACTATTCTTAGAGTTTATGTTGATGATATTTTTATTACAGGTGATGATTGGGAAGGCATGAAGAAGCTAAAAGGTATGTTGGCCCGAGAATTCGAAGTTATGGATATGAGCTATTTGAGATACTTTTTGGGGATGGAGGTGGCCAGATCTAGTAAAGGCATTTAAGTGTCCCAAAGGAAGTATACACTTGACCTTTTACAGGAAGCTGGAATGATGGGGTCAAAGCCTACTGAGACACCCATGGAATCAACTTATAATTGAGTTTTAAAGAAGAAGACATACCAGTGGATACAAGGAGATATCAAAGATTAGTTGGAAAACTAATCTATTTATCTCACACTTGACCAAACGTTAGTCTTCCTGTGAGTGTGGATGGTCAGTTTATGAGCAACCCTCAACAGGAACAAATGAATGAAGTACTTAGAATCTTGAAGTATTTGAAAATGACTCCTAGAAAATGATTATTCTATAAGAAACGCAAGACAAGGAATTAGAATCCTGAAGTATTTGAAATGACTCCCTAAAAATGATTATTATTTAAGAAACGCAAGACAAGGAGTATTGAAGTATTCACAGATGTTGATTGGGCTGGATCAGTGACTGATAAGAGGTCAACAGGTTATTGTACCTTTGTGTGGGGTAACTTGGTAACGTAGAGAAGTAAAAAACAACCAGTGGTTGCCAAAAGCAGTGCAGAGGCTGAGTATAAAGCACTAGCATTGGGAATTTCAAAGGAATAAGGATTAAAAGACTCTTGGCAGAACTTCAGATCAAAGTAAAGCCTCAAATGAGGGTGTGGTGTGACAACCTAGCAACTATTGGGATAGCAAAGAATCCTATCTATCATGATAGAACTAAACATGTGGAGATAGATCGTCATTTTATAAAGGAGAAAGTAGATTCTGGTTTGATTGATCTAGATCGCATTCCCAATAGCAAACAAGTTGCAAATGTTTTCACAAAAGCACTTACTAGAGTCAGATTTGTAGAATCAAGTAGCAAGTTGGGAATGATCAAAATCTATTCACCAACTTGAGGGGGAGTGTTGGAAGAATATTTTCAGACCCTTGGGAAGAATATTTTCAGTTTTATTACTTTATTTGTTTACTTATTTTCTCAATAGTTTATTTCCTAAAACATCATTTTATCTTTTTCATTTCTGGTCCCTATTTTCATGGGATCTTATTTACTTCTTTCTAGGCAATAATCAAGGGATTGAATAGCAAAATAATTGCTTATCTTCTCTATATGTATTTTTGTCACTTACGAGAAATAATACATAGAAATCATCCTTAAAAAAAAATAGAGAGATGCAACTAATGAAGGACATATAAGCCACTACATTTGTTTTAAGTGAAAACTGGATGTCCAGTCCCAGTTGTACTTGAGGAAGAGTGCTAGAGTGTCCCATATTGACTAAACATGAAAATATTAAAGGGTTTATAAGTGGTAATGGTCAACTATCCAAATGACTAGTTCTAGTCATTTTGACAATGGTTGACCCAAGCCCAATTCTTGTTAGTGGACTCTACACTCTGCCCATATTAAAAATTCTAATATAGTATTAGAGCAGGTTTGGTCCAGATTATTAATTTCCCGGATGTTCGTCTAGATGTCCAGTCCCAAAGGCCCAGTTCAGTTACCGATGAGTTTATTTCAAGTGACAACTAGATATCCAGTCCTAGTTGGACTTAAAGGAGAGTGTTAGAGTATCTCATATTGACTAAACATGAAAATATTAAAGAGTTTATAAGTGGTAAGGGTCAATTATCCAAATGATTAATTCTAGTTATTTTGACAATGGTTGACCCAAGCCCAATTTTCGTTAATGGGCTCTACACTCTACCCATATTAAAAATTCTACTATGTTAGAAAATTTGAAAATGATTCACAAAAATCACATGCATTAGAACTATATGATAACAATCAAATCATAAGCCAAAGCATATATTTAAACAACTAAACTTCTTTCGTTGTCCTAACTTGCGGGTGTAACTGTGTATATACTCCAAGGAAGGAAGCATGATATAAGTAGTAACTTTCAACGAAAGCTTAACCAATAATAGTTTGCTATGAAGCTCTTCATTTTAAGGAGAGAGAACAATGGTTTGGATGCATAAGAGAGAACAAATCACCCATAGGGGAAAGGTACAATTAACGCTTCATTTTGAATTTCAAGGATGTATAATGTGTCATGTCAAATTGGGAACAGGATTCACTCTTGTAAAGCACAATAATGCATTCTACAACTCGAATCCACTAGCACTTGAGCAGTACACACACAATCAGATGCATTATATCAACATTGTCCTACTCTATTGATCAAGTTATTCACCTTATACAAATATAAAACAAAAATCCTGTTCTGTTGGCAAAAGGCAAGAGTCAATTCTGATGATTTTCCACATCAAATAATTCTACCACATCCTTTTGTACAAAATTTGTAGTATTAATACTTCATTAATATTCTCCTAATCTTCATTTTTCAACTGCAAAATCTTAATAATATCATTTTCTGTATTGGGCTCCATATGTTCTCCCCAATACTATTCATGTGGAAAATAGGTCTTCATTTCTCATATATTCATAGATTTTTTCAAGATATAATCATTATCTTGAAAATATCTATGAATTAAACCAACCCCCTAATTCCTTTTCAAATAAGGTATGTAAGAAGTGGTTACCTCAGAGACAATCCTATGTTGATTGGTACTCTATTGGATGGCACAAGTCCCTAGGTCTTCTTGCTTATTATGGTTGGCAATTTTGAACAAAAAAGCCACCATAAATAGATTACACATTCTAAATTAAGACAACATTTGTGTCCTAAGCAGGAGTAATCATGAAACTAGAGATCATCTTTTTTTTCCAATGCCCTTTTGCTTTGAGTATTTGGGGGGAAATTAAAGAGAAGTGTTATTGGAGATTGGATGGGTTTCCGCTTACTATCATAGTGGAAAACCTAAGGACTTTGAACAATGTCCCGAAAGGGGATGGGGCAATATTCATCATCTCATTGGCTTATACCCTAAAGGAGACTTGGAAGGAGAGAAATTTGCAAATCTTCATGAGTAAAATGCAATCAAATATAGAGATATTAAACTCTCTAATCATAAGGATTAAAGAATTGCACTTTCTTTCGAAAGAACTGCCTATGTTCTTTGGGAATCAGGGGTAGCCTAAGAATATTACATGCATTGTTTGAACGCTACCATTTCTTCTTTCTGATGTTTTGCTTGTCTCTACGATGTCATTGTGGAGTTGTTTCTTATGTTGTATTAGTTTCTCTTGTTTCTAGTAGATGAATGTTTTTATGTACAATTTTGTATCTATTAATTATAAATTTAATTTTTCAAAAAAAAAAAACATAACCAATTTTCAAAATGTTCATCCTAACAAGAACTTTTTTCTTCTTCTATTTTTTTTTCATTTTATCAAGGCATCAATAGAATAACAAATGAAACATACTTTAAAATCAAATGCTAAACCTCTAGCATAAAATATGGATTTGAAATGTCTAAATAGTCAAAACATGTTACTACCTTCTACAGAATGGAGCGAAACAACTAATTTATCAAATATCTAGCGCATATAGTTTATAGTTAAAGTATTAACGATAACTGATAAGAAGTAATGTAGTAGTAGACATTTTTGACTGTAATATAAAAATGGAACCTTTAAGTTACAGTGCTCTCCCTTTGTTTTGGAAAAACTAGTATCTTGCTTTCTAAAATTAACAGGAGTTATCGATCATTTCTATAGCGCCAACAAACAGACATTTCCAAAAACATAACCATTTATAAATTTGTCAAGTTAGCCACTAATAAACTCTGTCATCAGTAACAATTAATGAGAAGAAAAATGCTTGTCAACATGCAATCAGCCTCTTCAACAATCCAACTACTTTCAGTAGTTGGTTTGTCAAGCTACTTCACTAAAAATCTTTTCTGTAATTTGCCTAATCTTTGAGTGAATCTCCTTAACGTCTTAACATATCAATAACAACAACAGCTTTGGCAACAGGCAATTGCCGAAGCACATCCCTTTGCTACCTCAAGAAGTCCCAAAAACAAAGTCCACACTGTGGATCTAACATGATACCAACCAATTGTAGAAACCTTGAGCTATTAGATAATTTAAGAACAAATACTTACACTCTTTAGTTGCAGAAATAGGCAACACAAAGAAGTATGAAATGGAGAAGCTGAAATTAATTTTCAATTAGATTTTTCAATATGGAATTATTTTGAACAGATTTGATTCTTAGTCCAAAATATAGTTCTATTATATTTTCTTGTTGGTTCATATCACTAAATTTCAGCCTTCATTTTGTTAAAGTAGCTCCAAACCTTTTCCCTCTATAAAAGAGTATGCGAGATACAGCTCTAACTTAAGAAATTTATGCCCTTTAATATATCTTGCGCTGAGAACTTCTCAGTAACTCATCAATCATACTAAAAAACATGACCTAGAATCAGATTGGTAAATGGGAAACAAGATGTGTAGTATGGCGCATTTTTGAGCTTAGAACCATCAATCAAAAATCAACAAGGTAACTAATTGATGCATACATAACCTAATAACTTCATATATTCCTCTAAAATTCACTAACTAAAGGCAGTGGCACAACCCAAAGCTCAACTACATATATAGTGTTATTTGATGCCTTGAATGCCTTTTCATTTGTAATTTTCCTTTGCATTCAAGTACTATTAATCTCAACTAGGCCACACCCCGTTATGCTCCTTGATCATAGGGAAGCTCAAATGCACAATCTTGATATATCTCCGCAACTCCTAATTTCTTGCTTGCCTATTGGTATTGCATTGATTTCAAGACCCGGTAAGAGATAAAATTCTAGCAACAACTAAACAGTAACATACTATAAACATCAACAATCCATCAGCATACTATCACTGAAGTCACTTGCAACACTCAGAAGCCGAAAAGATCAATATTAACACGAAAAGACTAACAAAAAGGGCAGATTTTCAAGTTGCAAGTAAAATCTAAAAATATGAAAACGGGGTAGAAAGAATTTAGAGATTTGGAAACTAATATGTTTGTCTGTCAGCAAAGGATTATTTCCACTCATACATGTTCAAGATTATCCCTAGCAAAGAAACCAAAAATGAAGAATAATAAAATAATTAGTAATAAAAGAACTATAGTGATTAATATTTTATGCGACTTTCAAGATTCAATTGGTTCATATCAACACGGATGACATTATGAAACCGAACTTTGGCAAATTCAAGGATTTTCCGACAAACTACACACACTAACTTCTAAAGACATGGTGAGAGTGTAAGCCAATTCGGATGTCAAAAATTTCAATGGACGGCGTTGGCTAAAACACTTAACTATGGCAGAATCACCGTACTAACTCTTGCTCTCTAACAACAGACAATATCAACCAGTACAATATGGTAAAGATAAACTGCCTTAAATGCGTAATAACATCTGGATAAGAAAAATAGAGGAAAAGATACCTCAAATCGCGTTGAGACGTTAATATCTTCATTTCTGAACATCGTGTGAATAAAATCCAGTTCTCTTCCAAGTTCCGGTCTCTTTATCCTCCAATTATCAGCTCTTCTGCACATAAATAATCTGAAAAATAAGAATCAAAATCCAAAATAAAACCACAAAAGTAAAGTAGAAAAGAAAACAAGTAAATATGTAACCAACTACTAGAATAAAACCAAGCAAAATCATACTGCCTCGTTTTGCATCAAAGAAAACTTCGGAAACCAAATCGCAAAAATCTGAGGTCTGTAATGGACCTAAAATAGGGTTTCTAGTTCAACTTTGCTTCATTTTTTCACACTTTCTCAACAACCAGACTGATGTTAACACGAATATGGAAAGCGAACATCAAAACAAGAAAACATAACAGTACATTAAGGATCCAAGCGATTACTTACAAGGAATAAAACAGCATTGAAGCGTGAAGCGTAAACCCCAGAAAACAAACAAAAGCATCTTGTTTAAGTTCTCGAAAATTCTTAATCTGCAAAACGAAGTAAAAACTGAAGAATCAGATCCGTCAACAAATCGTGATGGGAACAAGTAGAGAAATCTAGAAGAACAAATAACAAAAACCTGTACCTTACGGGGGAACAAGTAGAGAAATCGAGAAGGAGCAAGAAAAGAACGGAGGGAGTGAGTGTTTTATGGGGGAAACGAAAATATCTGAAATAGTTAGGGTCTTTATATAGCGTTGAGGGTGTGGGGGAGGAACGATGGTATTGGTATTTGGTATGCCCCCACTTGATCGATTCACGTAATCAAAAATTAAGTCAATTAATCGGAGGTTAATTGTGATACTTATGGAGTTTGGGCTTTTTTTAAAAATATTTTAATATGTGACAGAGCGGTACACAGGTTTCGGAAACTCCTAGATGGCTTTTTCCATTTCGGGGACAGCCACTGCTTCATGGCTGCAAGCATTGTGGTTCCTTCTAGAGTCAGCTTCAGAGTTTTCATTCTCGGCTCCCGTTAAGAGAAAAGAAAACTATGCTCAGTACCAAATATGAATAATACATTATTTTTCGGTGTGAACATCAAAAATTCAAATTTGAAGTGAAATGTGAATATCTTAATTTATATGAAGGCATCAAATATTTTGACATCATTTAATATAATACATAAGTAATTTATTTAAGATATTAAATTCAAAAGTATTTAATAATTAATTTTTTATTTAAATTTTAATAATTAATTTTTTAAAACTTAAATTGTTGTATTTATTAATTTTAATTAACATTAGGTATCTACTAAATATTATATAATTAAATTTATCAGTCACAATAACAAAAATTACTAAAAATAATATTTTAATTTATATATAATTGCAAAAAAAATTAGGTTAGTTCTTTTATAGAGCCGGGATCTTCGACTACACCGCCGCAGTACTAGAGCCGTCAGTGAAGCCGTGTGGCTAACGGGGTTAGGCGAACCTATCTTTACCAAGCAAAAGGCTGAACAGGGACACGTTTCGACTTCCGCGACTAGTCCCTTCCAACTACTAAAGGACACGTTTCGAAGTACAAATCAATCACCCATGATCGTACGTGGATTAGCTCTTATAAAGCGCCTGTTTCAAATAAATAAAAAGAGAACACGTAGCAAGTGCCTTCCCCTCTCGTTTACTAATTTGTTATACCGAAGTTCTGAATTCTATACTCCCAAATCGCTACCGCTTTTTCGGGAGTATTAAGATATGAACAGTAAACTATTACGCTTCCTTTTCTTTTAGCTGCTGTTGGTCTGGTTGGGTCTTTTTTATTATTATGTTTGAAAAAAAGTGTCCTTTTTATTCTTGCTTTGTTCAAAACTCTTGATTAAGTACAAGATATTTCGGTCAAGTGTTGTGACGTGTACCTTAGATATTTAGCGAAGGTGTTGCTTTGAAGTCTGGTACATTTCTTCCTTTTTAATAGTTTTTTCTTTTCTTTTGTCACGTGAAAGTTCGATTGGGATTAACATGTTCTAGAGTTAACCATGTCGCATCAATGAGGATGTTGAGACAATCGACCAATGAGACTGAGAGACATGGGAAATCGGATCTCTGTCTACGACTCAACTAGGTACCTCCCACATAAGTTTGATATAAAATCGCGCCTTTACCCAAAGTTAATAGAAGCTCCAACTGAACACTTTTAGGATTGAATAGATTGGGCATCCTCTCATTCCAGAATTTTATATTTTGAAAATTCTTATTTAATTCTATATAATATTATATAATTTAGTTTATTATATTTTATTTACTTTATCTATTTTTATTTAAAATAAGTTAATACTCAAACTTAAATATTTTTAATAAAGCAGATCAATTTTATTATTATTAAATAACACAAATTATTTTAAATTTTAACATATTTTTATTGAAGAATTGTATTTATGACTTATATAAGTGAATAAAAAATACTTATATAATATAAATCATACAGATTTCAAAATAATTGGCCATAATATTTTTAGAAGCATGTTTTATTGAACAAGCTGTCTTTCGTGAACTTTGGGTTCTTTTTTATTGCAATAAACGACTTAGCAATATCCAGAAATTGAAGCCTTTGAGTGTTAGTAAGTGTTATGAAATAGGAGTGAGCAATGATTAATGTTATTTAATTCTTGTTTACATTTATTTTCTGAATATTATATCTGAAGATATTTATAAAGTTTATTCTATAAGAAAGACAATAAGTCTTGTAGCGATGTTCTTCCGCGGTAAGATAATGGATAGAGTGAGTTCTAGAAAATGGTTGAACTATGACTAGGAAATATCTACTAGGTATAATCAAGGAGGTCAAGATATTTTGACACGTTTGTAACCTTGCAATTTTTAATACGCGCACTAAAGACGTAACTTTTCCTCTATTCCGTAAATAAGTACACATTTCAATCATTCACGTCGTTGAATTTCAAACGATAAGAACCATAAGAATCATCACTTCCAACACAGTAATATGAAGCGTGAACTATCAATAATAGAGACTTCCAAACCCTTTTTTTCGTCAAAAGGAAAACTGATAAACGATGAGGCATCGTGTCGGACGCTGATTGGAAGCCTGTTTCAACGTAAAGGACTGAGCAGATCTCTGTCGGCAAGAATGCAGCAACACGAAGCATTTGCTTACGTCCTCCGACTTCTGGAAGCTTACCGAGTATTCTCGACGTGACTAAATTTATGACTAAGCATAGTCGTATTGATCTAAAACACGCCTCCGTGTTTACCATTATAAATTACTAGCGTATTAGGATTTGAATCTTACCAAACTAATTACCAAGTGTTCTCGACGTGACTAAATTTATGATTAAGCATGATCGTATTGATCTAAAACACGTCTCCATTTTTCCCATTATAACTTACCAGTGTATTAAGATTTGAATGCTACCAAACTAATTACCAAGTGTTCTCGACGTGACTAAATTTATGATTAAGCATGATCGATTGATCTAAAACACGTCTCCATGTTTACCGTTATAAATTACTAGTGTATTAAGATTTGAATGCTACCAAACTAATTATGCTAAAGTATTAATGATCAAAATTAGAAACTATCATATCAACGTTTATGAATAATAAATCATAAATAGAACTATCAAATTTTAAAAGTTGAGAATTATTGTATAGCTTTTTAGTTCGATTGAACGTACTTCAACTATTGAATACGTTGAATCATGTTAGAATAAATATGTTTTATAATTTCAAATATAGTTTCCTGTTTATTCTATCATTAATATTATTGACATTGAATAGAATATCATGTAATGAGGTCTCATTCTACATCATTAGACATGTGGTGGAGGAGAAAGATACAATGTGTTTGATAATACCTACAAACTAATTGAATTTTTTATTAGATTTATTGCTTCTTAATTATTTTAAAAAAATTAAAAATATTTTCTTTAATTTTTTATTTTAATACATGCCACTTGTTGTGATGATGTAAAATGGATATAATTATGTGGTATTTTATGAAAGCAATATTAAATTGAAACTCTGTATATTTGATTAATATAATATATAATTTTAGCTAATATTGTTAATTAGATTAAAATTATTAATTTAAAATATATTTTCCCCTTGACTTTTCAATAAATCTTTTTAAGGATGGTAATGTTTAAATATAATTAATTAAAATAATATCGTTAGGGTCCCTCCTAACGTTTTATAGACCCTAGGCGAAGTAAAAAAAATGCTCTAATCAATCGGCAATATGCAAACATATAAACTTTAAAAAGATATTTTTATTATTAAAATTTAATAGTCATATATAAGTGACCCAATTTATAAGTCTACATACTCAACAAAATATGAAATAATCATAATATCAGCTAATAAAATTTTACAAATATTATGATAAAGGTATAAATTATTAAATCAAAAATTAAATTATTTATTAATTTTTAATTATATTTTTATAAATAATAAGTAATTTAAAAAAAGAGAGAGAAACACAATATCATTTAATATTATGTTTTGATTTAAAATGCTAATACAACAAATTACAAATTAATTATAATATGTTCGAACATTTAATAAGTTAAAAATAAATAAAAATCAGAAACTTTATCTTTAAATTATCACTCAGAACTCAGAAGACATAACAGTGAATTTTTTTACCACCAATGTTTGAGTTGAAATATCTTAGATTCATATGTTAGTAAAAATGTAAAAATTAGAGTATAATAAATACACTCGAATGCTTCAAAGATATTTATAAATATAACAAGTTAAAGTTGTATTATTAATAAAGAAAGTTGTTTAACTTCCAAGATTAAAAATTAACGCCAACTTTCTCGGTAATATATCTAATAAAAGAAGCTATTTATTAGTTAATGTTAACTTTTTCTTTTTCAACAACCAAAGATTTACTACCCTCTAAATGAAAAAATGCTAAAAAAAATAATGCTCAAATGCATTGAAGGTAGGCCCCTAGTGAGGTGGACCCTGAGTAGGTGCCCTGCCCTCCCCTGCCGAGCACACTGAATATCGTTTTAGTTTTTAGTTTTTAAGTTGATTTCGAACTAATCAGATTTAAAAAAAAAACACTACAAGAAAATCATAAATTATTGACGGAAAATTACCAACGGAATAAATACCTTAGCTAATTAGAGATGGAAAATCAATATTAGTCGGTAATACTATCGTGAAAATTTTTATTTTGCGATGGACAAAATTTTCGTCAGTAAAAGGTAGAGGGAAAATATCCCAGCAAATTTTTTGATGAAATATAGGGCGAAAACGTCATACCTGTTAGTAAATTAGGCGGGCACGCTTGTCACAATAAACTAGCATTGGGAATTTACTGACGGATATATTTTTCGTCAGTGAATTTCTGACTGTATAACCGCTCCGTTGATAAATTTACATAGAAATGCTTGGTTCAATAATCAACGTCGGGGTTTACCGATGGTAATGTATTCCGTCGGTAATTTTTAGATGGTCTGGCTACTCCGTCGTTAGCTTTAGCTCAGTCATATTAAATAAATCGAAAACGATGTTTTTTGGTTTAATACCAAAGGACGTTGTTTTCGTTCAGGTTAAACCCCTGAACCTTCCCCCTCATTTTCTCCTCAATGTTTTTGCCTTTTTTTCTCTTCACAGTCGCTCATCGTAGTCGCTCGTCCTTTTCTCCTCGCCGTCGTTCACCCATCACGTGTCATCATTGTCGTCTTCCTTTAATCGTCAGATGAGGTAACATTTTATTCTTTGATTGTTTTTTACGATCTGCTAAATACCTGATAGGCTGCAACAAATCGACTCTGCTCGTCTCTATATGGGCTAGGAGTTCTAGTGTGCAACCTTGTGTGTATGACAATTCTACAGTGTCCAACACCCTTGTTGGATCTTTCCCGTATACTTGTGATTTTGTTGATAATGATATTTTGTACAAAGGGATATGGCATTGTATGTATAATATCTTAGCATATTTTATGACGAGACATGATATGCATTCTAGTCAGACGTGACATACCTATTTAAAGTGTAGGTATTAATTATTTGTAATGAACGATGCTATACATTTTTGTACATAGGCATGACATTAGATTTATAATGTCTAGCATAGTTGTATTAAGATATCATATTCTTGATACCAATTTAGAGATAGTGGATTCTCTTTCTTTTATATGGTTGGAGAGATTTCCATGTTATCTTCTTATCTTTCCAACTCAGAATCATTGTTGTATGTAGATGTGCCTGATGCTTTAGCTTTAAAAGTCTTCTAGCAAATTATACAAGAATGTAAATGATTCATGATTAGGTGTTGCATCACTCATTTATGCTAATATGAGAACATATAGCATGATTATGAGTTAATTTGTTAAATTTTTAGGTTTGATGAGATGATCCAAGTCCATAAACTACTATAAGAAAACACTTAACTAAAGTTACAATACCTACGGTTATTTATTTCAAAGCTTTTGATTCTACCAATTGGAACTTTGTTCTAACTTACTTTAGGATTTCCTATTTAATTTTTTATAAAAAGTGAGAAATTGCAAATGTACGATGATTTTTTGTTTTCAGGTATAGTTAACCATAATTATTAGCTTTAAATTTTAAGTATTGTTAATCTCTATTATTAATACATCTTCTTATTGGTTGTGTTGGTTGTTACTTTCTTAAAGTTGGGTTTATCAATGACTTAATATAGGATGGGTTTGAATTATAGTTCCAAATAACTAAATTTTGTTAATGGGTTATTTAATTGACACTCTCTAAATTGATTAGATTCTCTTTACTTTTCATGTTTTCACCCCAATTTTGGTTGGATTTTTTTCTATTTTTCTTTATGTGTATTTGTTTTGTGATGGGATTGATAAATGAATGATTTTAGGAGTTTTGAGGAACTTTAATATAAGATATTGGTTGAGTTGTCTTGCAAATGAGAGGAGTATGCTCCTCAATATTAGGTTTTGCTAACAATGAGCAACTTCTTATCTTGTTTCAAGCTTAAGATTCGTATAAATAACATGGTGGGATGAATGTGAAAATTATAAGAAAATAATTTCTAAATTCCTTTACAGTATTCTAATTCTTTATTATATATGTTATATTAGGTGTATTTAATAATTTATTGATATGTTATCTTCCAAAAAAAATTTATTAATAAGTTTTCATCAATTTTACTAATTAAGAGTGTGATTGTTGAAGTTCATTTGGGCAGTTATATAATAAACTCCATATTTGTAATGAGTTATCTTAGCATGTTTAGTTATGAAAGGAAGGATAATAAATATTATAGTCGAATTTAATTTAATGCTGTTAGGAATATATAAATCATGTTATTTGCGAACACATGTTATTCACAATCCTCCACATCCAGTGCAACTGTAATATCCCGTTACCTTTGGGAGGCTAGAATAGTAAATATGAGTGATTAATGAGAGCTTAGAAATGTATTTTTCA
>JANZXR010000002.1:3882709-3893017 GCA_027575705.1 Erythroxylum echinodendron | reverse complement strand
TTGTGATGCTTTATAAGTGAGTAATGATATGATGCCTTATGAAGTGAATGTAGCGATCGAAAGTAGCTCACTCTTATTGTAAGATATACACCGGAATGACCTCCGGGCGTCCCGGTGTGTACCCTGCAGTAAGGGGGCGCTACAGCAGCAGCATCTAGTAGGCGATTCATAATCAATGAAGTCCAAGAGCTTCGGAGCATAGTCTAGACGGTCGATGAAGTACATAGCTCAGCTCCGTAATGAGATAGATGACTTGAAGGGGAGGGTAGCACCTTATCGCAGCAATCAGAGCATCCGCAGTCACCAAATCAATAATGTACTTGTAGTCATTCCATTTGAATTACAAATACTTATTATGTATAATTTAATGTTTTTATTATTAATTAAGATAATTTTAACTTTATATTATCAATCAACTTTCTGTTTAAACAAATTAAATGTATAAACAAATAAAATTATTATGCACAAATAATTCATAATTGTTTAAATTATGCATCAACCATAAAATCATCAAATAAAATTTAATGACGATATATTTTTAAAATTTTTTTGGTTAATTTACCGACGGAACAACAAAAGTGCATCGGTAAAATCAATTATATTCACCGACGGAAAACAACAAATCATACGTAATATTCACATTAAGTAATAGACGAAATAACCAATTCTCTCGCCAAATTTATCGACAGGATTTGCCACAGAATAAATATTGGTATACTCACCGACGGAACAGACATAACCGTCAGTAATGTTGTAATAAACTTACTGACAGAATAAATAACATCGTCTGTAAATCTGTCGACGAAAAAATATTGACCGTTAGAAATTTACTGACAGTAGACCGCACAAACAACCGTCGATATATTCACCAATGGTTATGGATATTCTGTTTTTCGTTGGAAATTATTACCTACGGCCGTTTCTACGACGCCTTTGTCCATTGGTAAATTCCGTCACTAGCTTGGCTTGCCGACGGAATGTTTAGGTTTTCCGTCGGTAATGTCTGTCACGAAACATCAATTTTCTTGTAGTGAAATTACATCTTCTTAATATTATTACTCTAGTAAAAATCTAATATAAATATGTAATCAAAAAAATGTGGCACATTATCGAGTTATTTAACAAAAAAAAACTTTAATTTCCTAAAATGGATGGGTATGAGACTAAGTTTGACGTTACAATTATCCACATAATAGAATGCAGACATTATGGTCATAGTAAAATTAATCTTCTTTCGATTTCTTTCTTTTTTGCAAGTTTAATGCTTTACACATTTAAAAGAAAATTGGTATGTCACATTTGTTTATCCCTGTATGAAACATGATTTGGTAAAACGATACATTTTTGTCAACAATTTTGGTTGTTAAATATGTGTAAAAGTTTGTCTCAAAAGCATTAAGATAATTGAATTGACCAATCATATACCATGTGTTGATGTCAAATCCTTAAAACAATAAATAATGTATATTACGTAATTTAAAATTAAACCAACTTATCAATGTTTAAATGTTCAATATAAATTTTTATATAAGTGTAAACAAACAAAAATTTTTGTTAGGCATTAGTCAAAATTCAGTTAATCAAACTCGATTCTAATGGGATCCTTACAAGTTTTGAATCTGTCTCCTCATGTAAGGAGTGAACTACTTCTTCCATGCATATTATTTTACTTTGTAAGGCTACAAAGCCATTGAGAGTGTATTGGACAAGGTTATGGCGATAGAGAGCTTCTTTCATGTCATTATGATCATTGTACTATGATTATGAAAAACTTCTTGCGATCAATGGAGTACTGGGGCGTGGTGAAAAAAAGAATTCCTACAGTTGCTGAAAGCGCAGCTCTCACTGATACACAGAAGACAGGCGATAAAGATCATAAGTTAAAAGGATTTAAAAGCCAATAATTATCTATTTCGAGCACCGGATCGAACCGTTACGGAGGCAGTCATTAACAAGCATCAAAGAACGTATGGGAATTTATTAAGCAGAAATATCAAGGCACAACAGTAGTTAAGCGTGCTTACTTGCAAACATTGTGAAAGAAGTAAGAAGTTCTTCATATGCAGGATGGAGAATATGTTGATGAATATTTGTCTTAGACTCTCACCTATTGTTAATAAGATGGAAGCTAACGCTAAAGATAAAAGGAGATGTTATGGAAATGATCTTAAGGTCAATGACTCTCAAATTTGATTATGTTATATGCTCTGTGACCTGAGTCCAAAGTCACGACCACTTTAAATAGGATCATTCCTAACGTTTTATAGGTTTTCAGCGAGGTAAAAAAAAAAGGACTTCATTAAGTCGACAATATATAAATATAGGGATTGCAATGATTGACTTATAAGCTTAAATTTAGTTGTTTTTAATATGTCAACTCATTGGCTAAGTCTAAGCTTAAACTGATTTGAAGTATAATTATTCTAAGTAAAACGACATCTTTTTGTTTAGAAAAATTAGATCTCAGGCAGACCTGGGTCTGGATAGTATATACTCGGTTCCAATTAAAAAAGTGCAATGTTATATATTTTAAATTTTAAAAAAATTGGTGGGGTGACCCCATTGTCATCCCTGTATAAATATGTAAATTTTAAAAACATATATTTATTATTACAATTTAATATCCATGCATAAGTGGCTCAATTTATAAATCCACATATTCAAATAATTTTTATTATATTTTATTAAAATTTTAAGAAATTGATATTATGTTGTTTATATAAATATAAATAAAATAGAAGGATAAATTTTGGAACATTTAAATAATAATATACAAAGAAATAATATTTTTTAAAATGCAATAACTAAAATAACAAAGTTAATAATTAATTTATTTAATTATATATTTGTCAAAGTGAGTTATTCTTTTATTGTAATTTATTCAAGGACTTAGAGAGTACTAAAACGTAAATTAAATAAAGTTTAATTTTATATATAATAAATTTAGAAATTTATTGCACTAAAAAAAACGAGTTGTAAGTAGGCATGTCAAAAGTAGCCCGACCTGTCTGACCTTACTCGCTTTTGGCTCGTGTTGATCGGGCTATGGGCCGGCCCGTAGCTCGTCGATTATTTTTAAAACGACGTTATTTTGAACATTTTTTATTTAAAAAGCACATAAAAGGCAGGTCGGGTCGCTGGCCATCCCATGCCGGCCAGCTGGGCCATGGGTCACCTTGATCCAAGGTCGCGCGGGTCAAGGGCAGCCCAGACCCGGCCTGATCTATTAACATTCCTAATTGTAAATAGATGAATCACAAGTGTTGCAATGAATTGTCTCTCATGTATTCAAATATTTACTAAGCTAAAAATACATTAAAAAATATCAGAGTATCACCTAGAATTGAGAAGTTATAATTGTGAAAATCTTTTATTGCTAATTTTTGAATTGGGTATTTTAAATTTATATGTTGATGGAAATAAAAAATTGAGTGTAAGAAATATACTTAAATACTTCAAAAAAAATTATAAACGTAAGAAGTTAACATTAATTTTGAAAGTTATTGTTCAACTTTGAACGTAGAAGCTGAAAAAAGGTAATAAATTAAATGAGATTTTAAAAAAACATTAAATTAGATTGGTAGAATGCTGAAGAGATTGAGAGTGGCCCTACGACAAAAGATGCCAAAAATGTTGAAAAGAGATTGATTGTCTCGCGGCAAAAAAGATGTAAAAAATTTTGTATACTATTCAAATAAATGAAAGTATGGAGAAAGGGCCTTTATTAAGGATGGATCCTAGGTAAGTGTTGATGAGGTACAAAGTGGCTTGTCGGTGCATGTATTGTTGGGAAACCGGACCAAAAATTCCACGCACAGCAAAATAATTACAATATTTTTTTCTTATTTGAATTCTCAAAAAAGCCAAAAGTATTCAAATTTTATAAAATGATTAACGCATAAATCATAATAAACCATGAATCTTAATTCGTACCTTATTTTGAAGTTTGATCATATTCTTATCATATCTCTCAAACCGTTTTCAAAATTAACTTATTTCAACCACTGTAACCGCATAAGTGTTTGACTTTTGATAATATTTATATAACAAGTTAAGAAAACTCTGCAACTGTTGCAAAGAGAGTTAAGTAAGGAGTTTTAGTTTCATTAGGGCTTGAATTTATTTATAATAAAATTTAAATATTTTAGTAATTTAATTAAAACTCAATTATAATTTAAATTAAAATTACAAATAATTCTAATTAAATACTAGTTATGCCCAAATAAAATCAGATATCTCATATTGATCTTTATTTATTAAATATCTCATAATTAATCATCAAGTTTTTTAAATTTTACAATTAAATATAACTTGATTAAAATATCTTTGATCCCTTCAAATCATTCTTTATGTGTAACCCATTACGTTCTCAACTATGTTAGCAATGGATATAAATTATAACCTTAAATTATATTTAGGATTAGATAAATTAAACTTCTTTAATTCATCTTTAATTATCTAATTAAATAATTTATATTCATATATCAAGATTAAGGTTTAGCAATATATCATAACTACTCAAATATTTCGAAATGTCAAAGTAGTTTTAATTAATCTTTCTATGCATGATTTTTCCGTATAATTCAATATTTTAATTATCTAGTGTTTCAATTAGACATAGAGCATAAAAGTAATGTCTATTCTATTTTAAGTTCAATCATATGAGTTCTCTATCATTAACTATTGACTCATTTAATAACATTTGTAAACTATTTACAAAACGTCATTCTACGTTGGCCAAAGATTTTTCGAATCAATGTTAATTGAGAATAATGAAATATTCTCTCTAATTATTTTAGAGTAATGAATCTTATTTTGATCATTTAAATAATTCCACACATTTCATATTATATCCAATGATTAGACTAAACTATCCTTGACTAGAACAAGTATCAAAACACCCAATCCTTATACAAAATAATTTAAATCACATGTGAAATGATCACCATACAGTCATCGTAATGAAATATTCTATAGACATACAAGTAATGTTATAAATGAATTTTTCATAAAATGTTAGTTCAGTGAACTTATTCTTTAACAAGCAATCATATGTTTGTTTAAATAGTTCTATACTTTAACTTACGAGATCGACGACTTCTTTTATAAGAAAATATATAATGTGAGCTAGTTTTTTTACATTTTATTAGTGTTAGTCTTAAAAGAACAATGATTAAGAACAATTTAGGTATAATACATAAATATAATATAAATCTTATAATTATAGTCTAATTATAATTTTATTTGCAATGTATCACAATTTCATAGACTTTATTGTATATATTTAAATATGTATATGATAAAAAATATCTTTAAATATTTTATCACTAAATTACAACCAACAACTAATATGAACAAGGTATGTGTGAGTTCAAGAGTTGAAGAATAACGTGCTTTGAAGTAACTCTTTGAAGCAACTCATGGAGATCAATTTAGTGGAAGAAGACGCAGACGTGGAAGCTATAGATGTAAGGGACGAGGAGGAGGTAAAATAGGCTTCGAGAAAAATCATATTAGAGTTTTCAGTGGGAACCAAAAAAGTTGATAAAGAAGATACTTGGTATTTTTACTCGAGTTGGAGTAATCATGCTTGTGGGAAGCAGTAATAGTTTTTTATGATAAGCTCAATGATTCAATGAACCTAGGCAACATCTCCACTCTCCAGCATGGCCGTCGCAAAGATGGGTAATGTAAGGCTAATGGTAAATGGAAGCATACGAATTATCACGGGAATTTTCTGTGTGCCTGAATTGAAAAACAATCTATTAAGTATTAGGCCGTTAAAAGTAAAGGGGCTGACCGTATTGGTTCAAGATTGGAAAGTGTAAGCTGTTTCACCCTGGGAAAGGGATAATTATGAATACAAAGATGACTTCCAATCATATGTTCACTATGCATGCTACATCTTAGCCCAAAGCATCCACCTTTTTTAAAGCAACTACAAACGGTATGACGCAACTATGGCACTGTAGATACGGTTTTCACTTGAGCTTTAATGGCTTGCAAACACTTTAGCAGAAAAAGATGGTGGAAGGCCTGGCATTAATAAAGCCCTCTTCAAAGCTATATAAGGATTATCTGGTGGGGAAACAATAGAGGGATCCTTTTTTAAGAGAAAAGTTGCCGGTGGGCTTCACAAATTATTCTACTAGTTCATGTTGACATTTACGGACAAATCAAGCGTACCTCTAACAGCAAGCAGAGGTATTTGATTACTTCCCACAAATGACTATAGCAGAAAAACAAAGGTTTATTTCTTTACTGAAAAAATGAACTTTTATCATTTTTAAAAGCTTCAAAGTTCATGTAGAAGAACAAATAAATTTGCTTCTTAAAGACTTACGCACATATATAGATATATCACAAGAATTTAGAAGTTTTAGTGACAATCGCATACAATAGAGGCATACAATGGAAAAATCGGATCATCAGGGATCTTGTTCATAGTATGTGATAAAAGACCCAACAACTGTAGGTTCGGATATGACATAATGGGTTGAAGGACAACGCACCAGTAGGCCGGATATGACATAATGGGTTGAAGGACAACGCACCAGTAGGCCTACAAGACCAGACTTAGTGTTTTAGTGTTTCATTGTTTTGTCATCTTATGTTTTGTCCTTTTCAGTCATTTTATATTTTGTCCCTTTTTTCTTACCTCTTCACTCTTTTGACACTGTACAGCTAGTAAATTCACATGTCAGGTAGGTACAATATTTTTCCTTGATTCTAGGGGTCTCAACCAATAGCAAGGTAGGAGGAGTAGTATAAATAGTATTCTGTACATACTTTATAAGATGAATAAAAATTTTATTCCTCATACCTATACCATCACTTTCGCATCACTCTTCTACTTTTCGTTCATGGTATCAGAGCCACTCCTCTGATCTCTATATTTTAACCTACAAATGTCTAACATTGTTGATAATAGTGGCTCTAGTGCTACGAACTTGCCTACAACAAATGACTATGAGTCATATTCTGTCACTAATATAGAGAACCCCGGTACTGTGCTTGTCACTACACCCTTCAATGGCAACAACTATATTACTCGGAGCAAGTCCATGACCATAGACTTATGTGCCAAGGACAAGCTGTCTTTTATCGATGGGACCTGCACCATGCCCACAGAAGATGCAGCATTATTCGCAAAATGGAGGAGGGCAGATAGCATGGTAAAATCATGGATTCTCAATGTTATGATTAAAGAACTAGGTGATGCCTTTTTATCTTTCACTACTGCTAGAGAACCTTTGGTGGAGTTACAGGAGAGGTTTGGTGAGGCTAATGGACTACTGTTATACCAAATAGAGAGGGAAATAAGCTCTCTTAAACAAGGTACATTATCAGTGTTTGCCGATTACACTAAGTTAAAGAAACTGTAGGATGATTTGTCTAGTCTAAGCCCCATTCCTATGTGTACTTGTGATGCCTTAAAGGCTATCACTGCTAAAGAAAATGCTCACAGGCTTGTTCAATTTCTAATGGGTCTTAATGATAAGTTTGAACATGCAGTTAATCAGATCATGTTAATGGAGCCACTGCCTACTGTGAATAAAGCTTTTTCTATGTTGCAAACTGTTGAAAGATAGAGGGTGGTAAATGCTACTACAGACAGCAATCCCCACATGGCAATGCTAGCTAAGCAGTCAAATAACCAAAGGAAAGGTGGTAGAACCAGCAGCAATTCTATCAAAGGACCCTAGCTTAAGAAGGAAAATAAGTATTGTGAAAAATGTAAGAAAGGTGACCATACCGTGGAAACCTGCTTCAAGATTCATGAAATTCTAGACTGGTACAAGGATCTTACTGCAACTAGGGAGAAAGGAAAAGCCAACATGGCTCAAATAGCTGATAGCCCTGCAGAGACATCACAAGAGTAGAATGAAGAGAAGCCATGGAATACACAAATATCCCCTAATATTGCTAATTTTATTCAGCAAGAAATAGGCAAAGATTTGAAAGGTAAAGTTGCGGCAGAGGTAAAATTTTCAGGGTACCAAAACTATGTAGGTAATGTTACAAACTCTGTGGACACAACATACACCTACACTGATTCTTAGCTTATTGATTTCGGTGCCTCCACACATATGACAGCAGACCTCAGTCAATGCACTAGCTATACAATTAATAATGCATATGATCCAGTGACACTGCCAGATGGAACTAAGCAAGAGGTTACTCACATTGGGCAGTCACAGTTAGGGGATAAAATCTCTCTAAATGAAGTTCTACATATTCCTAATTTCTTCAAGAACCTATTGTCTGTGAATAAGCTTACTACTCATAATGAAGTTGTAGCAATTTTCATCTCTAACAAATTGCTTTTGCAGGACCTTCGGACTGATAATGTTATAGTTGTTGTCAAGGAGGTGAATGGACTGTATGAGCTAAGCACAGAGACTCTCCTAACCCCAAATAGTCTAAAAGGTCCTTCTCTAGAGTTCTACAAGGTTGAGATTGTTGTTTTTAATGTTTCAGCATCTTTTAATTTATGACATTCTAGACTAGGACATGTGTCCAAAGAAAATTTGCAACACATCAATGAAATTAGTGTTTCTATCCCTACTAAGCATTATTGTCTAATATGCCCTCTGGCCAAACAACACAGGAAACCTTTCCCTAAACATGAGATACATTCAGTTAGACCTTTTGCGACTGTCCATATGGACTTGTGGAGACCCTACAGTGTTTCTACTATGGGGGGTTCACATTATTTTCTTACAATTGTCGATGACTTCACTAGGGCTACATGGACCTTCATACTAAGACAAAAGTACCAGACCACTCAAACCATTGTGCAATTTCCTAGAAACATTGAAAGACAATTTGACATTAAAGTGTTGAAGATACAAACTGATAATGATAAGGAGTTCGTCAATCAGGAGTGTGCTAGGGTCTTTACAGAAATGGGAATCCATCACCAAAAAAGCAGTCCTTATACACCACAACAGAACGGGAAATTAAAAATAAACATTTACTCTAAATCACTGGAGCCTTACTTTTCAATGCTAAATTACCTAAAAGATACTGGGGATAGGCCCTACTGACAGCCACATACTTAATCAACCGAATTCCAACCAAAATCCTAGGTTGGATAAGTCCTTTTGAGAAGCTACACAACATAAAGCCTAATTATGGTCACCTAAAAACCTTTGGTTGCAGTTGCTTTGCCTTAGACAAGACTCCAAATAGAACTAAACTAGATCCTAGGTCAAAAAGGTGTGTGTTCCTTGGGTATATGCCAGATTACAAAGCCTATAGAGTCATGGACCTAAACACCAAAGCAGTATTTATGTCAAGGGATGTTGTGTTCTATGAAAGTGTCTTTCCATTTGAAGATAAGGTCACAAATACCACACAAAATTCAGAACCTTTGTTCATAAGTTCCCTAACCAATACAGACACAGAATATCCTATACAAACACTTACCATGACACACACACAACCCACTTAATTATGTGATACCAATTCAGAACAAAGCTCCCATACACCCGAACATGCCTGACCCAACGACTCGCCTGACCCAACCACATTACCTACAGCTCCCACACAAAGGAAAAGCAACAGAGTGCACATAACACCTAAATGCCTACAAGACTATGTTCTCCAGACCACAACAAATCGGTCCATTCACTCTCTTGATGATAATGTAGCATTACAAGCCTGTTGTCCTGCAGGAACAAATGAAGACAGATTAAGAGTGTTGAACATCAAACACAGCAGTGATTACAACAATTTCATAGGTAATGTTTTTGGAATTTTTGAACCTTTATCCTATGAGTCTGCAAATAAGGATGAGAAATGGGTGGAGTCCATGAATGAGCAGCTGTCTGCACTGGAGAAAAATGAAACTTGGATGCTGACAGATCTACCTAAAGGAAAGAAGGCCATAGCCTCGAAGCGGGTATATAAAGTTAAGCATAACTCAGATGGCACACTAGACAAGTTGAAATCTAGACTTATGGCTAAGGGTTTTAGCCAACGGGAAGGAGCTGACTATTCAGAAGTTTTTTCTACAGTGGCAAAAGTTGTAACTATAAGGATGTTCTTGGCCATTGCTGCCTCCAATCAATGGCCAATACACCAATGCGACATCAATGATGCGTTTCTGTATGGCTACCTAGAAGAAGAACTATATATGCTGCCTCCTCAAGGCTACACTAAGGCTAAGGAGGGATAGGTATATAGGCTGATCAAGTCCATTTATGGTTTAAAACAGGCGGGTAGGCAGTGGAATAAAGAGCTATCCTCGAAACTACATTCACTCAGTTTCACTAAGTCTGAAGCAGATCATTGCCTATACAC
>JANZXR010000002.1:3859556-3882609 GCA_027575705.1 Erythroxylum echinodendron | reverse complement strand
CCTCCCCCGTGGGCCACGGGTCCAGATGTCACGCAGGACGTCGGCCCGTGGGCCCGCCCGGGGAGGGGTTCCAGCAGGACAAGAGAAGACTTTATGACAGTGATTATCTATGTCGATGATATTTTAATCACAGGTGTAAATGAGGCACAAAAGGAAACAGTGAAGAATGCACTAAATGCAGAATTCACAATTAAAGATCTGGGATATGTGAAATTCTTCTTAGAAATTGAAATAGCAAGAGCAGAGTATGGGATGTTACTTACTCAAAGTAAATACATCAGGGATATTTTACAGGAAACAAATTTGTTGGATTGTACCCCTTGCTCCACACCCATTGTTCTTGGAACAAAATTAAACATTGAAGAAGGTGAGTTACTATAAAAGCCAGAACTATACAGAAGGTTAGTGGGAACACTACAATATCTAGGCTTTACCAGGCCAAATATTACATACGTAATGCAATAGTTAAGCTAATTCATGAGTAACCCTAGAATACCACACTGGGACGCAGCAAAAAGGGTACTGTAATACCTTAAAGGGACTCAAAATCTAGGGATTTTTTACGCAACTAACGATAACCCTCACCTTGTAGCCTTTTTAGACTCGGATTGGGGCAGCTGTGTTTTTTCCAGACACTCCCTAACTGGCTTCTGCGTGTTCCTTGGCGGATCTCCGATCTCCTGAAAAACAAAGAAGCAAACGACTATGAGTCGATCATCAGCCGAATTGGAGTACAGAAGTTTGGCTTCAACAGCTTGCGAGCTAAAGTGGATAATCCAACTACTTCAAGCCTTTAGGGTTAACGTTCAAGGACCCATACCTCTGTACTGCGATAATTAGGCCGTAATCTATACCTCAAAAAACCCTGTTTTTCACGAGAGAACGAATCACCTTGAAATAGATCTACACTTGGTTCGCGACTGCGTCAGTTTAGGGCTTCTTGAGTTGCCGCACGTGAATACGAAGGAACAGGTCGCATACTTATTCACAAAGGCGTTGCCCGCACGCGTGTTCTTGGGTCTTCTTCGCAAGTTTGGAGTCGTTGACCGAGTCTCCAACTTGAAGGGAGGGTGATAAAAGACCCAACAACTGTGGGTACGGATATGACATAATGGGTTGAAGGGTAACGCACCAGCAGGCCTACAAGACCAAACTCAATGTTTTAGTGTTTCCTTGTTTTGTCATCTTATGTTTTGTTCTTTCCAGTCATTTTACATTTTGTCCTTTTTTCTTGCCTCTTCACTCTTCCGACACTGTACAGTTAGCAAATTCACATATCAGGTAGGCACAATATTTTTCCTTCATTCTAGGGGTCTTAACCAATAGCAAAGCTGGAGGAGTAATATAAATAGTATTCTGTACATACTTTATAAGATGAATAAAAATTTTATTCCTCGACCTACATCATTTCTTTCGCGTCACTCTTCTACTTTTCGTTCAGTATGCTAGTCGAGAAGAAAATTCTCAAAACTTTCTAGCCCGAAGTAGTAAATTTGGTGATGCATGTCTTGAATATCAAATCCCAATGACGGTGGTGAAAAACAAGAGTCCAAAAAAAGCTGAGAGTGGAGTCAACCCTTCAGTTTATTATTTTGGAATTTTTGGCTGTGTCTTGAGTTCATGTGCCCTGACAATACAAGAACAAACATAGACGATAAGAGCTTGCAATGTGTCCTACTTAGAATTAGTGAAGTTTCGAAGATTTAAAGACATTATGATCCTATTTCTTAAAGGATCATAACCAACAGGGATGTAGTGTTTGAAGAAGAACAAAATTGGGAGTGGGATAAGAAGCATGAAGAAGATATTTCATTTGATTTAGACTGGGTTGATAATGAGAAAGAGACAAAAGAAGACATAAGAGAAGTTGATTTTAATCCTGAGTTAGAAGAATCAGAGGTGATAAATAACAATGATTCTCTACCTGCAAACAGTTCTTCTCAAGGGAGGGGCAGGAGGCCGCCAATTTGGATGGAGGACAATGATATAGAAGGACTCTCCATGTTGAAGCTCATTTTGTTCTGTACCACGTGTTTGGTACAACCATATAAGAGCTTACTTAATGATGATCCAGTGCGTGTGATTACGAGCATAAGCTGTTCGTAAAGACAATAGAGGACGGCAACATTTTAACCGTAAGTTTGTACGTCGATGATCTAGTTTTTTTACTGGAAATGATGAGCTGAGTGTTGAAGAATTCAAAGCTTCCATGAAACATGAGTTCAGTAATACATGATCACGTTAAACATATAGATGTGCGTTTTTATTTTCTTCCTGAACTCTCAAAAGCTGGTAATACATGACAACCAAATCTAGGTGCAATGTGACCAGGCAGTCCATGCTAACTTTATCCTATCCCTCTGTTCTTTGGCATTCTTTGTATCTTCGTGCAGTAGTCACAGGCTTGAGTGTGCACTCAGGTTTTCTCTTTCCTTTATCTCGCAGTTGATCCTCAGTAACTTCTACCTTATGCCAGGAGCAGGCTAAATTTGGATCATTCTGTAACTTAACCAAAAAGTGAAGATCTCTGACAAAAGTATAGGAAGGTGTTGACCACTTTCTGGGAAAACACGAAATGCTTCCCACTCTTGAAAAATAATGTATTATATATAAAGGGCTGCAAAGAAGAATAAAAAACTATAGTTGCTGTATTCTAGCAAGACCTAATCAACTAACCTACCTGATCTACTGATGAGGATAGTAACTAAGAACAAGATTAACGCAAGTTAAGTTAGCTAGCTTAGTACGAAGTGTGCTGAGCTGTTCTACTCGGTTAATCTCAAGTCGTCGAGCATGAGCTTGAGTTGACTTTGACTCACTTTGACTGCGATAAGTGCAGGCACAGCGACGGAACATACGAGGTTAAAACATTGTTGATGACTGCTAAAAGGTTGAAACAGTAGAAGTATAGGCATCACGAGCAATAAAAGTCACCCGTTGTCATTGAGGAGCGGTTCATAACATTCAAAGTTTAAATTTTAAAAAAGGACCGAATACAAATTTAAAGGCAACTAATTAGCTGAATATCCGAATTTGAATTGGAATTGATTTTAAACCGGGTGGTTAATTATTTTTAAAAAATTATCAACTTTAAATTTAAATATACCATGTATAAATATATTTATTTTTAATTAAATTAAATTTAATTAAATTAAAATTAAGTTGATGAATCTTTTTAATATTTTAAAAAAGAAATTTTATGCATGTATTTCAGTATGACAGAGTATGTTAAAATACAAAAAAAAAAAAGCAAGAACAAGTCGTCCATCCCAACTCCCGAAAACAAGCCCAAGGTCTTCATTGGTTGGAAGGGTACCACAGCTCAGAAAGGCGGCCGAAGAGCGCCAGATGAACACTAAAATACGTACGAGGTACGGAAATAAAATTTCTCCTCTCGTGATGAATCTGCTGCGAACATTTGTTAGGAGTAGCTCAAGAATTGGGGCTTTTGTATTCAGGAAATTCCAAAGCTCGTCAAATACACCAGGACTTAGGCACTTACCCTTCTTTCCAGTTTCCAAGTATTAGATGCTCATTCTCTAGCATCATGCACTTTGTAAACTCACACTTGATAATACATAACTAAGTTACCTAGCATGAAAAAAAAATCCACGTAGGACATGGAGCAGGCAAATTCGATCCAGAAATTGTAAACAGTTCCAGATGTGCATAGAAATACCTATTTTGTTGAATTTTTGGAGGTTGAATAAGTATTTTATTTATCACAAAAATATTTTTTAAAAAAATGAATGTGAGACTGTAAATAAAAAGTACTTTTTTAAAAAATGTAGCCTTTTTGATAGTTAAAATATAACTTTTTAGGAATATCAAATTTGGAGCTTCTATAAAAAATATTTTTTTAGATAAATTTTTCATATCAATTAATAAACCTATTTTTTAGTCCTTTTTATCTTTATATTTTACAAATAATTCTTACAATACTCACAAATACATCTGCACGTTTATTTTGAGATTTATATAATATTATTTAACTTTTTTATATATTTTAATATTTATTTTTAATATTAGTTTTGCTTATGTTATAATCCATACAAAAGATTTAGTTAGGTATATTTTCATTTATATTTCATATAGTTTAAAATTATATAATAATTATTATATTGTACTTTGCATATTGTTTAATACATTTTAAATAATATTTATATGCATAAATAATTTTTATTATAAAATAAAATATAGTTAAAATTAAATTACTTTTTGTTTTTATGTTGTTAAATAGTCTATTGTAAAAAATTCTTTCAAAAAAATTCTTTCAAAAAGTTCTTTTTTAAATGACAACCAAACAATTAATTATCTCTTTAAAAAAGTTTTTTTTGAAAAATTCTATTGACAAAAGAAATGCACTTCCAAACATACATGTAAGTTTTGATACCGCCATTTGTATGCATTTTAGTGGTTTTTTTAGGATCACAACATATTAATGATAAATGATAACGGAAAATTCCACTAACAGAAAACGAGAAGGAATAAGCAGTTTTTCCTGCCACACACCCAAAATTCTCCACGAGAAAAGGGAGACCCACAACCATTTACGAATAATAATAGTTCATCTTCGTCGTTTCTAAGCAGCTAACGTCTCTATTTTATGATCTCAATCTCATAAATGGAGCGAGCTTCACCTCCAACAAACCGAGACGAACGAGGACTTTTCTCATGCTGGGTTCTTCTCAAATTCAAACTTCCATGGATAAGAAGACGAATAGGAGCCAATAACACTGCAAGAACCAGACACCCAAGTGCGAGTTGCAGTAACATGGCAGCTACACTCTTGAGAAGCAACAAGCCAGCGAAAACAGCTGGTGGCTTCAAGTATGATGTTTTAAGTTACGCTAAAAATTTTGACGAGGGTTGTTGGGACGATGATAATGAGGATATCATGAACCGCTCGTTCTCTTCACGATTCGCTTCGTCCTCCTCGAATGAAGGTAAGTGACCTGAATCGCTGAGACAGGCGGTTGATGAAAATTGCTGTCCGAGCTTCTTACATGAGGTATTGTGAATAGGCATATTCTGCTTGACGGCGTCTGAAGCATTCATAGATAGTTTGCCAATTCTCTTTATCAGTACAAAGGTACATATTTAATGAATATCTTTTTATGGTGTTAGAAATGAATCTTGTGTTGCTATTTTGGAATATCAAATCTGAATTGCCTTACAAACTACGATATTAGAACATTTTTATATTGACAAGTAGTAAGAAAATGAATATGGAAGTAATCAAGTGTGGGAAAGCTAAACTAATAAACAGGGCAACCATCAACAACAACTCCTTTGGCAGTTGGGCATTTGGCTAGGGGACAGTGCTCTTCAACACCCCACCAAGCTATGGACTTTTCCTCCATTGTCAAAGAGAAGTAAAGAAGAACACCCATGAAGGCCAATCCAGCATCCAAAGCTGCAGAAAGAACATAATTGTATCTCTGCCACCAACCTTTGTGGTACCTAAATACGAAGTAGTTGAAGAATACTCCGACCACAATCCAGCAGTTGAAGTTCACAGTTGTAGCCGGTGGCATTGCGGCTGTTGCTCCCAGAAGTACGGGAAGGTTGATCATTGGAATCCATTTCTGCTTAGGGAAGGCTTTGTGCAGTAGCCATACCAAAAGAGGTCCCAATACACCTCCAAGGAAGAACCAGTTGAGGGCAGCGTAGTTGCCAAGACTACCGAATATTCGTTTAGGTCCAACCAAACCCCAGATGACAGATGCATCAAAGAAGACGTTATCACCAGGACATGTCCAAGGACTGTTAGGAGGGAGTAGTTGATCATTGCATATATGCTCAATGGAAGTCAACAACCACCATGCTACTGCAGTGTTCAGTGATGAAGCTATTACAGTTCCGATGCACTTTCGGGGGAAAAAGAATATGTTAGGAACATTGAACCAGTAAAGATATTTAAACAGAGAAATTGGAATTAAAATAAGCTCTACCCAGTTTACTACTTGATTACACAAACAAAACAATGAACACCTGGGGTGATGAAGCCAATTTAATCACTGGAAGTGTCTCAATGCCATAAACTTACTTCAATTTCCTTTCTGTTTACCTTATTTTATCCCTATATAAATATGCAAGTAGACATGCCTTACTTCAATCTCCTTTCTGTTTATCTTATTTTATCCCTATATAGGGTGAGAAGAAATATGCGAGTAGACCTACCTGGACTATAAACATGGATCTTGGTGGAATTTTCATATAGTGGCCTAGCTTGAAATCGCTGAGGAAGGTTACCGCTTGAGCCATGCTTATGTAACCATAGGTCTTGAAGCAGACGTTAGCTATTGGTCTACCAGGGTAAATAATACCCATGATATACTCTGTGATAATATTGAGTCCTGGTGACTGCGGAAAACCAACAGGAAAGTACGTCAAGGTAGTGTAAAGTAAAGAACTCCAGAATCAAAGAACAAACTTATCACACAGTTCTTTACAAGCTTGTATCATTTCTTCGAGTTCTTACCACATTGGTCGTTGCGGTTATAATGCTAATTGGAAGGGTAAATATCAGCGCCAGGCTAGCGGCAAAAAGTAGTCCCCACCATGGCATTTGGACCTCGTTTCTCATGAGAATGCATAGTAACAGAGAAAGGACTAATGCCGCTACAAGAATCGAGTGGAACCACCAGCCAGGTATTGGCTCATACTTCTTCATTAGTCTAGTGTGAATATCTTGTTTTGCACCTTTACTTGCCCGGTACTGCTCATATATCTCCCTGTATGAACAATGGCATATTAGTTCATAAACATACATAATCGACTCTGTTGAGAGATATCGATAAAGATCGAAACAGAGAGTACTATCCCCTTCACTTACTTGCCATGAAACAAAGCCACGTGAGTTAAGGTGGCAACAATGGCTGCAAAACCAATCCCATAAGTAAGTGCGAAGAACACGCTTAGATGAATGCGACCCTGCTTCAGATACGCCGGCATGTCAATCTCGAAACGGTCATTAACAATGGAGTTAACGTCGTAAATTTCTCCTTTGTAGTTGAACAAGTGCGAGGAGAAGATCGGAAAGTTCCTTGCCCCGTACAGGTTGAAACACCAGTAAGCTAGTGGAATAATAATATAGATGAGTGCAATATAGCCGACGACGACATTGACGATGGCGAAGAATGGGGTGATTAGAGGACTGCCAAGGAATGAGGCAATGACGGACCAGTCAAGCGCAAAAGCTCCAAGGCCTAGTCCTCGCATGCCCGACCCGATCTGATGGGCCGTAACTGACTTGGGAAATGCCCAGCAGACCCATGAGAATGCCGAAAGAGTTGGGACGAGGTAGCCCGGAAACACATACCAAGAGAAACTACATACGAGAGCTATCAAGAAGAACTTGCCTCGGGACATTCGTTGGCTGTCCTTCTCGTGCAAAGCGCTGTAGAATTTGTCAAAGTATTAATTTAAATTTAAATAATTTATTAAAATTTTAAAAATGTTGACACTTTTTTAATTTGTTATAGGAAGCATATATATAACAAATTTATAACTTTCTTATTTTATAATACACATATTTAAAAAACTAAAATAAGGTTAAATAATTATAACAGACTCAACGTTATCTAAACAAAATTTATTGAAGAAAAAATAACAACAATACCCGATATAAATCCCATCCCCGATTTACGTAATTGCGAACACAAAATAGAAACTTCTACTTAGAAATTGCCTGAGAAGAACGACTTGAATAGAGCAGCCGTTGGCGCTTAAAGTGGAGGGAGTATAGTTTTCTCAAAAGTGAGAACAACCAATGCCGCCATCTTTAATTAGTAATTGTTTTGTTTTTTATTTCATCTAGGTATTATTGTTGTTGTAATGCAGAGAGTTAGGAGACGGCATCAACTAGTATTATCACAATATCCAAGAGCTTGCGGAATATGAATAAGACAAACAACTGAACAATGACTCCGTTTTACTTTATATGAACAACTAGTTGGTACCTGAAAAGAGAAACCTGAACCAAGCTGCTCGGCCACCACATCTGCGCCGGCTCCACCACGTATTTTCTCATAATGCCGGCCCATCCGTATCCCAGAACCTGTGAAAGGGGAAAAAAAAGTAAGTTTCACCAGCAGATTATGACTTATATAAGAAATAGAAACAGTGCATAGGAAAAGATAATGGAATCGTGACCTGGGTAGTGTTAACGAGAAGCCAACTAGCTAAGAAAGAGATCTTCCGGTGGTAGAAGGCCTTAATTATGTCAATGATACTAATAGCATACGCGGTGTTACCACCCACATTAGCGAATATAGATATCAGAACGTGTTCCTTCACGTTGAAAGGACCCGGATTGAGAGAGAACTCTCTGTCTCCGAAACCCGGAATCTGAAACTTGGTTTTCGGGAGAACCTTGGCCATGAACCTACCGATGGGTAGGGTCGCAACTTGCACAGAGATCATGGAGATTGTGAGCGGCTCAGTTCGGTAGGAGAAGAAAGTGTTGAGGAAAGCGAGGACAACACAAGAAAGGATGCCCAGAAACCACATGCGAAAAGTCCAGACCGGGAGGCTCGGGTCGTCGTGGGTTGGCACCGTGAGCCGGACCTGCTCGATGGGAGAAACGTCGTCGTTGTTGGTCCGGTCGAATTCGGGTTTCAGTTTCACTGACTCTTTGCTTTCAACCTCCAAATAAGCCATTGTAATTGAAGTGTTTCAGTAGACTCTTTGCGGATTCGCGCCGGCAGTAACTAATCCAGTAGGTATGTCACCACTCTGTTTTTGTGCCGAGAGAGTACCAAGAGGCGGGGCAGTAGTGGTTATAAACTGACAGATTCCATTACTAATCATATATCCTTAATATAGTTTAACTAGTATTCTAATAACGTTGAACACAGAGACCTTTTTTGGCATGAAACATTACCTGATTATACTACTATACACCTTTTTCTTTGAAGTTTGTTTTAGTTTATGTAATATTAGTATCAGATATATATATATATATATATATACAAATCTTATTCTAAATTTCATTTAAAAAGATTCCAAGTGAATAAAGTTAAACTTGTCTCATTAGAGCTTGAAGTGCAAACAAGTTAATTATAAAGTTACGAAAGGTTGTTATATATTTAGTTAAATAATTGTCTATAAATTGATTTTATTAGTTTTAAATAATAAACTGTTAAAATGAACTTTTTATATTTAATATATAATATATTTTTATCTTTTTATAAATTCAAGTTCAAGCTCAATTTTAATTTTTTTCTAATTTGAAAATTCTTATATTGATATATTTAATTTAAAATGTGTAACTCTGTTAATTATTTACCAAACCTTTCATCAATGCGAGTAAAAGTAGCAAACCCAATCCATACGCATCGACAAAGAAACCAATCAAATGAACCGCTATAATGGCTGTGAAGCCGCGACCGTTACCTAAAGTCACTCATTGTAAGTTATAATTTACTAATTAATTATTTTAATTACTTCACTTGAAGTGTTAATTAAGGAGGTGTTTATTTTTATTTTTATTTTTTTGTTATTATTTTCAAATTTAGTAAAAACATCTATTTGTTTGAATTTTTAATTTTTGCTTTTGATTTTTGTTTCTTTTAGTCTTCAAAAAATTATGAAAATAATAAAAGATGGTTTTTGTTTTTTGTTTTTATTTTTTTCATAATCTGATTTACTATTATCTTTCATATATTATTTAATTATTTAAATTTTAATAAAATTATGAATTTAATTCAACATTATAAATTCAATAAATTAAAATAAATTATTAATAAAAATTAGGAATAATTTAATTTATTTTATTTTTATAATTAAAATATATAAATATTCAAATAAAAATTGATTTAATAATTAAAATATATTTCAAATAAATATTAATGATTTATTTTATTAAAATAACATAATATTAAAATAAATATTATATAAGAGATTAAATAAATTTATTTAATTAAAAATAATTTATCTTTAAGTTTTATCTAATATGTAATTATTATTAGTGATAAAATATAACTATATTAACACCAACAACCAAACAGATTTTTTTATTTAAAAGAAAAACAAAAACAAAAAATTTAAAATTGAAAATAACAACAAAAAAATATAAGTAGAATCAAACGGCCACTAAGTTTAAAACTTAGTTCTCTTTGACAATTAACGAATTATATTAGCTGTTAGCTGACAATAAATTTTATCAGTTGATTTAACCAACGAATAATATTAGTTGTTTATTTAAAAATATTTGGTAAAATTAGTCATTTAGTTGTAGTTGTTTATATATAAAGTGACTTATGAGGACATAAATTAAAACAAGAATTGTAAGAACATGAATATTATCTTTTAGTATTTCTTTGAATATTCTCATTATAATTTAAATTTTAGATATTTAATCTCACAAAAACTAAATTTATAACTATAATAAAAACCATAGAATGTATAATAATAATAATAATAATAATAATAATAATAATAATAATAATAATAATAATAATCAAGTTGAATTTTGATGAAAGGAAAGCAATAATAAAATATGACAATTTGAGTAATTTGTAATAAATTTTGAACATAGATATCTTTTCATCTCTTAATTTCTCAGGAGCTAGATCAAAACTCTTCTCGTCTGAGCATTTTTAAAAGCAATAAATTGAGTTCAAGTCATCAACCTAATTAGCTTATTACTAAATATAATTATCAATGATTTGACATGACTAAATAGTCAAATATCTATCAATCCGTTAAAAAATAGTTGATCATTGTTTACCAAACAAGACCTTTTATTTATGACAAAATTTTAACAAAAATCATATTCAATAAAATTAATTTAATCCAAAATCAACAAATTGAGTTTAACAAAAAAAAACAAAATACTTTTTAGTTTTACATAAGACTTAACTAATTCAGATTTAAATTTAAACTCTATCAAATTTTGAATTAAGTTTAAATTTTGCTTGAATGTAAGTCTGATGAAATTTTGATTTTAAACTTTATAAGAAATTAAAAAATGAACTCAACTCATTTATTATTGCATATAAAATTAAGCACAACAATCATAATTTAGAAAAAAATTTACTAAAGCGTAAAATCTTAAGAGGTCTAATATTATATAGCCTTATTATTAATTAATAAAAAATTATTTTCTATACATATAAAATTAAGTAATTAATAATATTTTTTATTGCCGTCTAATTCTAATTTGGAAGCATTTTAGGTAATTGCATTTCGTACTACTCGAACAACAAGGCCCTTGGAGTTAAAAAGAACAATGAAGTCACCGCATACATTGCGAATCCCTAGTTGTTCCATTCAGGACCCTAGTTGCTCACTGACTGTGGGAAAACCCAGCACATGTAATCTCTGGAAATAGCAGCTCAGGCCTCAGAGTCGGGACGATGTACCAAAGGAAGCTGCAACAAGACAGTCGAATGGGAAACAACTTTCACGTTAGAGACTCAGCGATGCCGATTGTCACTGTCTACTGTTCCAGTTCAGACGGTGTTCTGCCATTTTCAGCTAACAATTAATTAAGTAAACCTCATTTTTGTATCGATTTTCTCGTATGATTCTCACGTGCTAATCGATTTGAAAGTACATATTCGTACAGACAATAATTGTTTTTATTAATATATAACAATTTTTAGAACGAGGAGATAATATTTTCCATTTGAAGCCAATATTCTTTTCAAATTTCCTGTTAAGGTACGTTTTCCATTTCTCTTAGAATTGAATATGCGATAATGCAATCTTGCGGATTAGTAATTAGATGGTAGCTCCAGAAATATGCAAAGAGGCGTCAAACTCAAAGTGCAATTATTGTAGAATTTTCATTTTTATCGAATTCTTATTAATTATTAATTTTAAAATTTAAATTTAAATTAAATTTAAATTTAAATTTAAAATTTGATTCATTCGAACAATTTAATAAATAATTTAATTAAGTTAGTTGAAATATGGTAAAAATAATATCATATAAATATGAGACGATTACTTATTAAATCTGGGATGAAAACATGTAATCAAATTATTATAATTAGTTATTATAACTTCACATATATTTGAGTAAAATTTGTAAATATTAAGATTCTCATTAAAACACTTCAACAGTGAGGTAGATAAAATTCGAAGGTGAAGAACTAAAAGAAGTTGTCAACAAGGTAGTAACTAGCAGTCTAGCTCTAGCATGTATTCCGGGACCATCAGGGGAATACTGGTCAATGGTCATGAGTCAGGACAAACGAAACAGCTAAGAATCACATGCGATACGTATTACTAGCCATATTTATGATAGCCTCAGTATAATAAAATTTCTTCAAGGCATTGAGATCTTATCTGAAAATAGAAAGTAGGCAAATTTTAGGATATGTTCCATTGAACTTTAGCTAGCGATAAGTGGGAGTTTTTATGGACTTTGGCGTCGTATGAGATGTCTTTAAAAGGGATGTCCTGTAGTTTGATTGCCATATGCTTACAAATGTCGATTACGAAAGTTTTTTACATTGTTATCCACTACGTACGTATGTCGTTATCTATAAGACGCAGAACGTCTCTAAATCAACATATATTTTTAATGAATATATGTAATTAATAATCATCCAATATCAATATAAATATAACCTATCCTTTTTACTTCGAAAATATCAACTATATATTATTCTTTCAATAATTCTTGTTTGCCGTAAATGCTTTGCCACGGATCAGAATAGTTCATTGGTCTCTGATTGGAAGTGTTTTTAAGGAGTACTCTCACCGCGTCTTTATATCTTTTTGTTGTTTCCGATTATGGGTACTTTTATATAGTCTAGTGGGTTTAAGAAGGACCGTCAGGGTACTTGCATTAATTACGAATGTGACGTTTTCGTTCACTTTCTTGATCCAAGTCATGATCAATGTGTCCCGTGTTTTGTTATCAGAACACACAGATTACCTGTCGGAAAGCGCAAAGACAAGTTTCTTGGGAGTGCCACGGTGCTCTCGACTTCGGGAGACGGCAAAGCCACATGGTATATCTTTATTTTTTACTGAAAACATAGGTAACACATGATGATTAAGGGACTGAATTTGGGGACCAATTCTTCTGATACCAAGACCAACCCACCTGTGCCATTCATACACAGCCTCAAATTTTAGTATATCCCAACAAAATTTGTGGTCAGGTAATGATGAAACAAGGTTGGTCTCGGATAAAAGGAACAATTTCACTTCCTGAATTTGCGCAGGGTGGCTACAATAGATTCGTAACAGTTGTTTAGGTTAATTAAAAGAATTATTTCCTTTTTAAGTTTTGCAGAATGTCCATGGGTTGGCAGAATTGGGTCGTCTGTGTTGGTTCGTCAAATTTTAAGACTGACATTTTGGGCGAGTGCTTTAGAAGTAGACGCTTCATTAAAATTTGACAAACGATATCATTTTATCCGCATGAGTCGTCGGCAAGCCCACGGGAGCATTAGATTATAAAAATAGCATATTTAAAGCAACTTTACAGTCAGACGTAACTAGTCATTGCAACCAGGAAACAATAAAAATCCAGATGATTTGTTTGTAAATGTAATACATAATGTTACAAATTTAGCGAGAAAGGAATTATATGGACGAAGAAATTGGAGCCACTAAATAGGAAGTCTTATAAACCTTCAAGTATATTTACTTAAAATTGGCATAAAAAAAGAAAATTTTTTCCTAAATTGATTATATAATGCACAATTTCAATGTACTAAAATTTATATTGTCTATAACGTACAAAACCTGTAGCCCCTAAGGAATTAGATTGTTGCTTTAAGATCAAGTTGAGGCTTCTTGGCGAGCAATGATGGGATGCAATGGTAGCTTTACAAAGCACTTAGGATTGTTCTTCAAAGCCATAACATACATACAACAACCAGGACACCCCGTAACAAACATGGTCCATCTGTTATCCATTTCACTTCCTTGCGCTTGTTCATATTGTTCCTGTTCTTGGTTATGGCCTGACAATAATGTTGGTGGAGATAAAGAGGATCGTTTCTTTAAGTAGGATTGTTTCTCTGCTCTTTTCAGAGCTGATTTGAACTTATTAAGAGTACACAAGCTCTGCAAATTGGTTGAACTATAAGTTGAAGGTTCCTGGAGTTTCAATTAGATTTCTTCCAGGGACGTATGTGCTGAGAAGTTGTTCAAATAAGACAAGTCTCTGTGTTTGTAGCTGAGATGTTCTCATCATGACATGGTGATCATAGGTATTATGCTTCTTGGCATCGACCACAGATGTTGGTAATGATAAAGAATGCATCGGTGAATTAGAGTTCTATTACAACGTGCAAAGATTACATTAATGTAGGGAGAAAAGCTTCAACTTTTTAAAAGAAATTTAAAAAGTAAAAACCAAAAATGATAGATATCAAAACTAAAGCACTAAATTTAGGGAACGTTTGATCTTTGATCTAAGATTGTCATTCTGCTTTAAGTTGACAAAATAATTTCGAAACCAAAAAGAAAAGGAAAAAAGATTCATGGGCAAAACCTAATAATTGTTGCAAACACAAACTATTCAACAATAAAAAGAAGGAAAAAAAAGAAAAGAAGTTGAAACAAAAGTTGCAAATTTGTAGCCAACAAGAAAAAAAGAAAGATTGGAAGTTGGAACAGATATCACCTTCAACTTCAAGTGAGGCAGTAGGATAGCCTATAAATTGCTATAAACATCAAATTTTGATAACTCTCCAAGCAAGTCCTTAGTCACTAGTATTTCTAAATTGTCATTGTTAACCATTGAGCTCACATCAGCTACCATTTTCTTGAGATATTCTTTTGGCTTCCCAACTTATTATTTGAGAATATCATTTAACTCCTTAGAACGAGAAAAGGGGACGATATGATGTACACGTGTATGTTGGATGTGTTGAGAGTTGTCTGTATGCAAGTGCAAATTTTGGATTGATAGACGACCAAAATTTAAATTTAGTCGGTTGTGCCAAGTAATCATTTTCTCTTTACTGTTTTCCTTTAATACACGATATCTGGTTTGTTTTCCCAATGTTGGCTATCCTTATGTATGTCTATCAAGCTCTCATATTTAATAAATAACGAGCAGTGACTTTCTTTTGATTGCTTAAAGCCATTATCATAAAACAACAATGATATATTAAGTAATCTATTTATCTTCTTTCACCTGAAGCTTTAAGTTCACCGTATTATCGACACTACCAGTTGACTTATCAATATTTTGATAAAAAGAGAGATAAGGAAGACTTACGAGGTGGATAGGATTTGAAGAGGAAGATGTACTAGTTACTGATGAGATTCTAGAGAGATTGAGAAAGAATGCATTTATTGTCTTATAAAGTGGGGTTCATTATTGGTTTAAAGAAAGAGAAAATGCAATACTATCCAATCTTTATTCCTATTAGTAGTTTTATTAAGAGGGAGGAAGATAGACTGACGTCGAAAAGTTTTGAGGTCTTGAAAATTGAAGCTATGTGTCTGTGTCTTCTAACTGCTACCAAAGTCAATGCGTCATCATTATTTCATTTCATTTGTGAAGGTGACAATTATTTCATTTCATTAACTCCCTTAAATGAATGAAGACATCGAGGTTTTTGGTGATCATTATTTCATTTCATCTGAACAGGTGATAATTATTTCATTTCATTAACTCCTTTAAATGAATGAAGGCATCAAGGTTTTTGGTGTAGTCATCCAAATAAAAGAAAGAGTACATTTATACTCCACTTGAAAGCAATATCTGGTCTCTTTTCCTATTGTCACCTTTCTTTCTTTATGTCCACCAAGATCTCATATTTAATAAAGAGTTATCAGTAAAATTCCAATCATTGGTTCTTTTTTAATGCCATGAATTGTCTTAGTAAGTGGGGTTCATTATTCACCGAACTGGCCATGAATTGTCTTAGGAAGTGGGGTTCATTATTCGCCAAACTAGTGCAGCTTTGTCATCTGATATGGGAAGGTGACAATTATTTCATTTCATTAAGTCCCTTAAAAGAGTATGTAAAATGTGTATTACAAGACATGGCAATTGCAACTAAAAAGTGGAACTTAGAAAGTAGAACAAATATTTTATTATACAGTTTGAAACTATTCTTTTCCTCTTTAGCTATAACAAAGATCAGTATCACTAAGATAAAAACATAAGAATTTGGGATTAGTTCAGGCCCTTAAGACCTTTCATTACCATTCGTCCGAGGACTAAGAACAAATTACGAGAGGAGAAACGTCAGAGAGCAATATATGAGCTTCTCTCTATGTTTGCGTATATTTTAAGGTTTTTTTTGAACTGAAATAAAAAGACAGATGAAGGGACAAGAATTGCTCGTGTCTTTTGCAGTGGTGTTGACCATCATTGTTGTAACACTCCATTCCCGCAAGACACGTACCCAACATCCTGAGGGATATCCGAGTCTGTGCCCAGTGAGGATGGCATGCTATAGCACTCAATTATTCAAATTTTAGTACAATTTTTTTTGGAAACCACAAACATAAAGTGCAAAAATCGATAACCAAATCGGGCCCACTTTATTTCATAAACATTTCCAATCATACCAATACAATCATCAGAAAACTCAATAGCCATTTAGGCCCGTGAAAAATACAAATTACTTGCCAAATTTTCATTACATTGCCAGAACCATATACAAACATTTCCGATTTGGAAATTTATTTCAAAACAGAAATATTTGAATACACAAGTTATAATAATTGCGGAAGACTTAATTTGATACAAAAATAAAGGAAATACTAATGCAGACATCAACTGATCCTAACCTCTATCTTTTACTTGCATGCCATAGGTATATTCCTGTTTGTCTAACAGGGCACTCTTCAAGCTTGAAAAATAATTGCAAATTTTGGGTGAGCTTTGCGAACTCAATGAGGTAACCATCATCGATGGTTCACTCAATTCATGCAACACTCCATTTCACATAACATGTGATTCACAATTTTGCATAATAAATCATGTATCACACTTTTACTTCAGCATAGGAAATTTCGGCATTTCAATCAATCAAATATACTTGATATAAATGCATATGAAATGCTCATGAGATACTTTCCATTTATTACGTTGTTGTGACCGAGTGCCTGAACTGTCCCATATCTATTTTGGATACCGAGCTCATTAATAATTGTCCCTTATTCGCTTGAGGGATATATGGCTCATTATATATAGTGAGCCTTAGGCTCTTAATCATTGTTTGAGCTCGACATTCTTTTCATTCGTTGAGCTTTAAGCTCTGATCAGTGACTACTCTGGTCACAACTGCCATTATCTGATTGTGCATTCATGAATGGAATGCATGTACCACAATCACTCACATTATAAGGCATTTAGATCTTTACATTCATATTCAAGTAGCACTTCAATATACATTCCACATTCACAATCATCGAACCTTCTGTCCGGAATTAACAATCAAACACATTCATTTCACATTCATTTATCATTCAAAGCATAATTTAAGCAAACAATAATTGAGAGAAGCCGTCTAGGTTACTCACAAGTTGCTCCCGAAGCTAATGCTTGGAAGTTTCGGCAACGTCTGGAGGTTGACGCTCCAGTTGCTCCTCTATATCAAACAACATATACACATATATCACAATATGTACAATTATAATTGTTCAATAATGCACATGGATTAAATAAATTATGTACAATGCATGTTCATAATAATCCTGAGTATTTATCCATAAATTTCATCACAAAATAAATCTTATATCAAAACTCATCTAAGTATAATTTATACTTAGGTTTATGCCTCACTAAAACTATTAAAATCTCTATTCTTTTCTCACTGACTCACTTCAGATTTTTCCAAGTCACACTTTCGGGCTACTGTTCACATTCAATTTGAAAGTGAAACTGATGTAATTTAGTCATACTCTCTTCTAGAAAAGTGTTCCTCTATGTCTTATATTTCCATTGACACAAAAATCACTCAATTTGGTTCAGTAATTTGGAAGATATACCTCCAACATTATTGTGTTGTTCACATTCAAAAACAGTGTACTATATACAACTTCCATCCAAAATTGTGCCACCAAACTTCTCAAAGTAGTTAGACACATCATTAAAATCGCCAGCTATAACCCAAGGTAGGGAAAAAGTAGTATCAAAATCCTCCAAATATTACCAAAGGTTCCGTTTAACTTCAAACATAGGACTAGCATACACCACAGTTAACAAACAGTCTATTACACCATCAATCTTAACAATTGCGTGAACAATCTGTGGATAGGAATAGAGCACGTCTAAATCCACCAATTGACCATCCCAATAAAAGCAAATACGACCAGCAAAACCAGTCGGGCTAGCAATATATTACTTTGGTAACTTGAGCCTCCGAATGATCCTGTGCTCAAGATTTGGAGATATGAGGTTCAACCACAGACAAATCGCAGGCTTCTGAGTACTCAATAAGTCCTTGGAATTTCACAAAAGACTTGTTTCCCGCTCCTCTGCTATTCCGTTGGACTAAATCCATTAGAATCAGCTACAAGAGTCCCTGATGTCAACTGCTCTCCAGAATAACAACCATTACTTCATTTGTCACTACTGCATGCTAGTCATTATTTGGAAACTATGTTTCCAAAATCACCGTATTTGGAGGTCTTTATTAGGAGGTCCACCATGATACATGTCCAAGCCCTGATTATGTGGTGGTGAGGAGTGGGGGTTGATGAAAGGAGCCATATACTCTTCTATAGCGTCCCTTAGATTAACAACATCACCATAATTAACTAAACTGGGTCTTTGTTCCTGATCCCTAGCAATCTAACACTGCAAACCTTGCGAAAATCTCAAAGAGGTAGCCTCAGGAATATAAGCAGCGGATTTAACATATGGGCCAGTCTGTGTAGATTGTAAAACAGGTCTAACAAAGGTCCTGGGCTTTAAAGTAACCAGGGGCATTATTGGGCTGGACTTGTTTACTAACCACACCTTGGATTTGAGAACTAGTGTTGACCTTTTCCCTTTTAGTGGATCTTGGAACCCCCTTCATTTTGCACCATTCCTGCCTCATTTAGATTCACTCCATATTTCTCATACAAAGTTGTAAATCCCTTATTATTATCATCATTGGAATTCTCACTCCCTTATTTTGTGGAATTTGCTCGTGGGTTCCTATATCCCCTCTGAGTTTGTTCCATCATCCACAGACCAAAATCCCATGCACGCTCCTCCAACTCCTTACCATGATCTTCATGAGCCTTTTGCTTTGACATCGATGTAGTAGTTTTCAGCTTGTCAGCCACCAGAACTTCAGTACCCAAGTCATCATCTGTTAGGGAGAAAGGTTAGAATCCTTTGTATCCAGAATGACCACATTGGAAGCATATTAGTGTCAAACCTTCATACTTAACAAGTTGCCACCTGATAGGTCAGTCGAAACTTGATGAACAAATGAAAAGAGGAAAGCAAATATGCAAAAATTCTACTTTTGGTGAGAATAAACCAGTAACTTAAGTTTACGCTAAAACCCCCCTTAACATTGACAATTGGACCGTTTAAATACAAAGTCTGTAGCAACCACTTTAGTCCTAACTACAAAAAGTTCTAAATACTTAAGGTACTCCATTAACAGCTAATGGGTGACATGAGTTGTTATTATTGAACCACTAAACAACTAGATTGACTGAATTACAAGCAACAAATTGAAGAAAAATGTTTATCCCACGTTTTCTATATTGCATGATTTATATGATCTACTTGTATTGTAATATCTCAATGTTGCCCTCCCCTTTCATTGCAATCTTGTCCTTAAAGTTGAAGTTAATTGTAGCTCGACTTTCATGCCTTTCAATGATATCCTCCTCACTATTTACACTGTTTCCTTCCAACAAGAGCAATTGATGACCCTTGCTCTTGTGTCTAGGTGTAAATTTTTCATTACAATGGAGCCAAAGCCCTTGTATACACCTCTTTTGTATTTCTTCTCATGACAATTGTTTTGCTGTAGGCGCAGGCTGTGGAGGTTGAACAAACTTTTGTTCCTTACTTAATTGCTTGTCTCTCATTCGCGCCAAACCTATGGCCTCCTTCAATGTTTCGGGCTTGAACATAAGTATGCCATCTGTAATTTCAAGTCTCAACCCTCCCATAAATGTTCTTACTAGTCCCTTTTGAGTCCATCCCTGAACTTGGTTGCCCAATCGTTTAAATTCTCTTTGATAATCCCGCAATGTTCTGATGGATTTTAGAAAGTGCCTTGTCAAAATCTTCACATTTCGTTGGCCCGAACCTGGTCCAAAGTTCTAACTGAAAAATTTCCCATGTCACCTGTTGGCCCTCATCGATTTATGTCTTGCAAAGCTATTGCCACCATAGGTGTAAGGAAGCTAAAAGAACTTTTTGCAGGTTTGGAGTTTCTTGATATTCAAAAAATTGCTCCACTCGACTAAACCATTCAGTGGGGTCACCGCGGACAAATCTCGAGAATTCAAGCCTTGCGAGTTTAAAAGAGAACATATGCCTCCTCTACAGCCCTTTTGATTACTTCTTGGGTATTTATGGGTCGACCATGGGAATTGCTAGCATATCCTTCCCTTTGATAAAGGACTATATCAGATAACTGAGCAATCGCTTCTTTCATTGAACGAAGCTTATCGGTAAGACTTTGCTCCATTCGGCTTATTCCGTCTTGCAAATTGCCTAGACTTGCTTCAAGATTCTCGATTCGTTCTTTGTTCGTCGACATGACTCTGATATCAATTGATAGGTCCCAGTCAAAACCTGCTAGAATAAATGAAAATAGAAAAGCAAATATGCAAAAATTCTACTTTTGGTGAGAATAAACCAGTAACTTAAGTTGATGCTAAAAATCTCCCCCTAGCATTGACAATTGAAACGTTTAAATACAAAGTCTGAAGCAACCACCTTAGTCCTAATTACAAGGAATTCTAAACATTAAATGTACTCCACTAATGGCTAATGAGTGACATGAGCCGTTATTATTGACCCACTAAATAACTAGATTGACCGAATCACAAGCAACAAATTGAAGAAAAAAGTTTATCTCACGTTCCCATATTTCATAATTTACACGATCTATTTGTATCGTGATATATCAACACCACCTTTCTTCAAAATGAATCTTCGTCACTAAAGGCATCTTTAATCCATTCCTCCAAAATAGAGTAAAGTTTTCTCTATTTTAGAGATGCTATAATAATTTTCACTTTAATCTACAATTCTATTTTTCACAATAAAAAGAAATATTCTCAGCGTATTTTTTTTACTTTTTATCAGTGATTATTAAAATTAATTTATAAAATTAACCCAACTTTACTTTTTTGCGTATATTTTTATTCACTATATTATTGTTATTATATTTTATGTTAATAAATAATAAATAATAAAAATATTTGTTAAACTATAAATTATTATTTAAAATATTTATTCACAAGTAACTAATTATAAAGTTATAAACATATAATGAAAATATTTATAAACATGAGACTAAACTTTATAATTATTATAAAGTTATAATTTCTTAAATAAAGATATAATGAAAATATTGAAATATTATTTAATTATTAATAAAGGCATTAAATTATTAAGTCATACTATGAAGCTGTGGGAGAAGGTAATTTAGAAGAGAGTCTAGAGAGTGGCTTCTATATCAGCCAACCAATTTGGATTTATGCCTGGTAGGCCTATAACAGAAGTGATACATCTTCTCCGTAGGCTTATAAAATGCTACAGGGAATGAAAACGAGATTTACATATGATTTTTATTGATTTGGATAAGGCGTATGATAATGTTCCTAGGGAAATCTTATGGAGGTGCTTGGAGGCAAAAGGAATCCGTATGACCTATATACGCTTTATTAGATATGTATGAAGAAGCATTGACTAACGTAAGGACAATAAGGGTGACATGGAAGTGCTTCCCATTAATATTGGCCTACACTAAAGCTCCACTTTAAGCCCTTTTCTGTTCACATTGGTGTTAGATGAGCTTACCAAACATATTCAATGAGACGTACTGTAACATCCCGCCTCCTATACATACAGCTAGGACACATACGTGTGAGACACTTAGATGACTTAAGATAAATTGACGTTAGACATAAGTTAATTATGACTTATATATCGGTTGTTACATTCATACGATTGTATATGCTTTCATTTGGCATTTTTGGGTAGGTATGACAAATTGTAATTATGACAAATGGTGAGTCATTGTTTAAGTTAAGAAGACTCCACTACCGGTTGTAATTATGAAAAAAGGTGATTCAGAGGAGATAAACAGTACACGTGAGGGACATGGAATGGACTTACGTATTATATTGTTTAAGTTAGGAAGAACCTACTATAGTTCTAATCCCTTACTGAAACACTTCACACTGCGATTCTCTCCCATGACCTTCATCACCAAATAGCGATCTAGCAGTCCTTGTGGTGTTGCTTCCTATCTCAATGTTAACGTATTTACACTGAGCACCTGCTAAGCGAGTAAGTGGTTATAATATTGCTTCCACTGTGTAAATAAGCATGATATATATCTGCATGAAAAGAGGGTTCATGGTGGAGAGAAGAGTTCACGCGAGGATTCTAAATGTTAGTTAAGTTAAAAAGTAATCAGAGAAGAAAGAAAATATAGAAAGAACATGTAAGCATAAATAGTAGTTTGTGATTTTGGTATATATGTGAGTTTTGGCTCCCTGGAGTGTTTGCTGTTTTGGAGCTAAGGAGGGAGTAGTATAGATGATACTCGCATGTTTGGAAGTATAATAGCAATGGAAATGATGTATAGAATTCGTATAGGTACGAGAGATAAAATGTGATGCTCCTTCTGTCTTCTATATTGTATCCTCTGTGATGACGTCAATTTTTTCTGGGTGATATCATCTTCCTCTGTAAGGATGCGAATGCATCCTCCACAAGTCATTCTCTGTTGTAAATTATCTTACAGATGCAAATTGCATCCTCTATAAGTCATTCTCTGTCGTCAGTTACCTTCTTCTGTGAGGATGCATCGTTGTCAAGATGCATTCCTCTATGAGCCAGACTTCGTCTATGTTTTGATTCCTCTGTGAATAAACTTCGTCTGTGTTACTGTTCACAGACAAATGAATTCGTATATGTTAC
>JANZXR010000002.1:3839387-3858768 GCA_027575705.1 Erythroxylum echinodendron | reverse complement strand
CCATCATCCAGAGTGATGGTATTATCGATGAAGATATAGTCAATCGTATCAGATCTGGGTAGAGCAAATGGTGAAGCGCATCAAGAGTCTTATGTGATAAAAAGATTCCGTTAAAGCTCAAAGGTAAGTTTTACATAATGGTGATTCGACCAACCATGTTATATGGGACAGAATGTTGGCCAGCCAAAAGTCGGCATACAAGACAGTTGTTGGTAGCAGAGATACGTATGCTTCGGTAGATGTGTGACATTACCAGGCGAGATAAGGTCTGTAATCATGTGATGAGAGACAAACTATTAGTAGCCAGTATTGCCGACAAGATGAGAGAGACTAGACTTAAGTGGTTTGGATATGTGAGTAAGAGGTATCCTAATGCTCCTATAAGACAATGTGAGCTAATAATCTTTAGTGGCTACAAGAGGAGAAAAGGGAGGCCATATAAGACCTGGAGAGAAGTGGTTAAGAAGGATATGACAGAGTTGACTCTTGCTATGAAAGCGGCCAAAAATAGAAAATTTTGGCAGGATAGGACAAGGATAAGGGAATCCCCTTTAAAATACACCATGGCAGTCGAGTAATTGTATTACAAGATGTTTACTGTAATGTTCACATAACGTATTTACCGCGTAGGAAGTTATATTTGTCTTTTCTAGTGTGCGAGTAGTAGTCCAGTTGTTCTGTCATATTACTTGTCTTTTTGGCACAGGTATAAGGGAAAGGTCCAGCAAGGATTTCGAAAACTGTAGGATTGTCATTCACACAAGATTGCAGCGCAAGCACTCCTAGCTCAAATGGAGATGAGCAGAGTCGTTCTGTTGCAATCTATCAGGTATTTAGTAGAGCTGAGCTCCTTATTAGGTACATCATTTGTTCCTATTTTCTTTCTTATTTTTATTTATTTATGTATGTGTATACGGACTTATTTCATGTCATAAAATATTTGTTTTCATTTCATTTACCCCATCTTTTAACATACTCAGTTTTTTCTTTTTTACCCTTTTAACCTCCATTCCTTTTTCATTATCACATTTGCATGTGAGTCTACCGAAAACAACATCTTTATTATGTAAGAGTAAGGTTGTGTACTATCAGACCTCTCCAAACCTCGCTTTATTGCGGGATTTCAAACGAAGTGATGATGATTGAAATATTATTTAAATAACAAAACAAAGAATGAATGAATTAAAAAAGATTGAAAAAAGGAAAAAAGAAAGAAAGAAAAAAAAGAAAGAAAAAAGATTCATAGAAAAAACTTGAAAAATTAAAAAAAAAAAGAACAGAGAGATACTACAGTGCCACTCCAAATTTAGTGTAGCAGTGTACCATCTCTCCAAAATAGAGGAGAAAATGTCGATTGATTGAAGTTGATTGCGTTAGAGATCCTCTATTTTGATATTTCTCATCCATTTTGAAGGTGCGTTAGAGATGGACTAATGTTCCGAAATCAACTTCAATGCAATCCTTTCGAATCGTTCCTTATTAGCAAACTTAGTGCTCGGATCAACCTTGATAGTTTTCGCAATAACGATTGCAAGAGTGGTCAAAATATGTTCATTTCATGGTAATATTCTACTGGTAAATAGGGTAAACGAACCCAGAAAGCCAAAGATTGTCCGAGGACCCGCATCAACAACAAATTGCAGATCCTTCGTCATGGAAAATCTTACCAGGAAGAAACCCTCCCCTAACTCAATGAGATCATCACCCCTCGGATGCCACATCTTTTGTAGTTTCTCCGCCAAAACCTTGTACGATATGGACCGCCTCAATAGTTTCACAATGAAACCCTTTTCCCATAGTTGCCGAATACGATTCCGGAGCCTATATGAGAGGGTAATCTTAGGCCAACTATCTAAAGTAGAGATAGAGATCAGACCCTCGTTAGATTCTAAAAATCTGAGTTCATCATGAGTTCATCATGATCAAGGGTTGTTGCAGCCGCTCTCCCGACCATTAGATCTCTAAATGATGGCTGCTGTGGCGCCACCCCAATCATTGCCACATCCTGTGACATTGCTGGGATCCCCACTCTCAGCAGCAACGTTCGCTTTGATCGTCTTTGTGTTGCGAACCAAGAGGTCATCGTCTTTGCCTGATCTACTCCCCACTTCTTGCTGGACATCCATTCGTTAACTATTCAACATCGTACAAGTGTTATCTTGGTTTCGCTTGATCATTATAAGATACCGCTATGTATATATGTCAAAATAACATAATAAGGTTCAACATAATTTTGTTTCCACAGTTAAGGGAATAGGAATTCACGCATAAACTTTTATTATTCATATAAATTAAATTATTATAACAATATAAATAATCTTACTGATGTGATATTAACAAACATGACCTAAAAATTGAAAATCATATAATAAAATTTTAATTTTTAATATTAAACTTCATTAACTTAAATAATAAGAATATATTTTTAGATTTTTGTACCTTTTTATCTTAACTTGTGTAATATGTGAAAAGATGAAATTAACGTGGAGAGATCCGACGAAACGACCGAACTGAATGCGGCGCGCTGACGTGGATGCAACACCCGGCGCACCTGACACCATCAACTTCCTCTTGGTTTTACTTTAGTAATCTCAATTTATGAAAATAATAAATCATTAAGAATTTAAATTTTAAAGCCAAAAAAACAATCACTTCGCTCGTGGCCTCATTCTCCACCAACCCGAACTTTACAAAGACTCCGCCTTCCCACTTTCACCAACCGAGCCGTACCCCACCGCGACACACAACTACGCTGACACGCCCACATTGGTTGAGATACAGAGTAAGAGACCCGACGGTAGCTATGGCAATGGCGGTGGCTCTTCGCAGATTGTCTACTTCAATTTATACTAAGCCCATCAAACGTCACTGTCATAGCGGCTCTCTCTATTACATGGTTGCCCTCTTGCGTTTTCTGCCTCAGTTTTATTGTTTTTCATATCTTGATTTTCTCTGATTTGTTTTCTTTGATCTGTTTTTCCAGTCTTCCTTGCCTGAACAAGCTGCGGCGGACAAAGAGAAAGCTCGTGCTACTGTAAGATGACAATAGCGTCTTCACTTTCTCGTAAAATGTGATGGTTAGTTGATGGATGTTTGTTACTAATTAAAAATGAAAAAAAAAATGATTGTAGTGGATAAAGCAATTGAATGCTTCATTGGAAGAGATCGATCCGGAAATTGCGGATATCATCGAACTGGAGAAAGCAAGGCAGTGGAAGGTGTTACCTTTTTCTCTGAGTGATCTTTCAATGAATATGGTGGACTGAATTTGGCTTATTGTGAATGTCATGTAGGGACTTGAACTCATACCTTCGGAGAACTTCACATCAGTGTCAGTGATGCAAGCTGTTGGTTCTGTTATGACCAACAAATACAGTGAAGGGTATCCTGGAGCGAGATACTATGGAGGAAACGAGTATGTTGATGATTACCATTCAACACGCTTCCACATATTTTTAATTTCCGTTGATATGTAATCTCTAGCAGTTTTATCTAATTAGGTATATTGACATGGCTGAGACCTTATGTCAGAAGCGTGCATTGGAAGCTTTTCAGCTGGATCCTGCAAAATGGGGAGGTAGTGCAACATGATAATGCCGGTGTTTGATGAAATATTTTTGCAGCTGTATATTAGTCACTAGCCTGGTTTTCAAATGAGAGGCTAAAAGGAACCTTCCCAGTGTCTCTTCTGACTATCTTGTTGCAGGGGAACCTAATTTCTTTACTATTTTGCAATATAATTTTTGCATTCATTTGTTTCATTCTTATCCTTTGCAGTGAATGTACAATCACTATCCGGATCCCCTGCTAACTTCCAAGTTTATAGTGCATTGTTGAAACCTCATGAGAGGATCATGGCACTTGATCTACCTCATGGTGGACATCTTTCACATGGTTATCAGGTGATTTTGGTTTCTAAATATAAGATATGCTTGTGAAATTTCTTTTATTATCTTTCTTGCTCTTGCTGGTTAACAAGCTCACTCCTTTTTCTGATTTCTATGAATGTCATTGTTTATATCTACATTTTCAGCATGTTTCAGTCAGATTATCGTCTAATTCACCTTTTTTTCATTTGTTGTTCTGCAAATCCATTTGTCACTTTGTATACCATTACAGCATTTTCCTCTTTCCTCTCTGGATCTCTTAACATTTTGAAGTTAAAAGTTGTATTCCAGAAACCATTTTATTTTATATTTCCAATTGCTTTTGAAAGCTACTATAGTTGCAGGGAAATAAAAGCAAGTATTGTCAGATAAGACAAATATCTATTTATTAGAGTCTGATGCAGGTATTTTGTATTTTCATCAAATTGCAGACTGACACAAAGAAGATATCGGCTGTTTCCATATTCTTTGAGACAATGCCATACAGGTTAAATGAGATTACAGGTTATATTGACTATGATCAGGTAGATCCCTTTATTTGTGGTTCTTATATTCTAATACAAAATGCTTTCCCTTACAATGTGGTTTATTGAAGGTTGATTTGCCTCACTATTTTATCAGCTCTCTGATAGTTTTAGATAAACTAGAGTGTATAGTGTGATACGTCTTTTATACTCTTTTAGTTGCTATCAAAGGTGACTTCACTGTTGGATCATAAGCAATGTGTTGGTAAAGATGATATGGATATAGCATTTTGCTCTTGTCACTGCCTTCCAGCAACGGATGTAGCAACCCATCCGGCTCTTGTTTTACTTGCTAATGAGTCATCAAAAGCTTGTCTCCAGCATTGAATTTGCTGTGTAATTGTAGAACGAGAGTTTTCTGGTAGAGTCGATTAGTAAAGTTATGTTATATCAATCATCCCAAAAATGTTTTGGCCATTGACTTCTTTCCATTACTGTAACAATCAGTTTGTGAAGTTAATTATGTACTTATTGAGAATTTGACCTGATTCCCCAGGAGTAAATCACTAAGCTGTATGGCATAGATTATTAAGATTTTTTATTTTGGTGAAGAGCTGGGTGATTTCTTTCCATCTGATGAATATTAAACTGGTTCCAGCTGGAGAAAAGTGCTACACTCTTTAGACCAAAACTTATAGTTGCTGGTGCAAGTGCTTATGCACGCCTTTATGATTATGCTCGAATCCGTAAGGTAAACTTCCCTGATTAAGTGGAGGCTGAATAATTACTATATTGTTTGTAACTCTATATATTAAAAGATGTTGTTCTGGTGAGTTTGACAGGTATGCGATAAGCAAAAGGCAATTTTGTTAGCTGACATGGCACATATTAGTGGTTTGGTCGCTGCAGGTGTTATTCCATCTCCATTTGAATATGCAGATGTCGTGACAACTACAACACACAAGTCCCTTCGTGGTCCTCGAGGAGCTATGATCTTCTTTAGGAAGGGAGTAAAAGAAATTAACAAACAAGGACAAGAAGTGTGTGCAAATTTCTAGATAAGTGGCAAAGCTATGTCTAGGAAGCAAATTGAACATTTCATAAATGATTTGATCTCTATTTTGCAGGTGATGTATGAGTATGAAGATAAAATTAATCAGGCTGTCTTTCCTGGACTTCAAGGTGGTCCACACAATCACACAATAGCTGGTCTAGCAGTTGCATTGAAGCAGGTTTTCCGTTTGTCAGGCACCACTTGAATCTTTGATTATCTGTTGGAATGCAGCAAACTCGTGAAATTCATATTGGCGGAGTTTAAACACAATTTGGTAAAATCTGACAATATTTTGGATTTTTGTTGATTTTAGGTCCGAAATCCAGAGTACAGGGCTTACCAGGAGCAAGTTCTGAGTAATTGTGCAAAATTTGCTGAGGTATACTGCCTGTTTACCTACACAATTTACACTTATATAATTCGGCATTTATATATTTGTTTGTGAATAAAGTATCATATTTGACAATTGACATTCTAATCTGAATGTTTGATAGTAAAAATAACACTCAAGTGTCAACCATAAGTGCAGAGCTTGATGGGGATGGGCTACGAGTTGGTGTCTGGTGGAACAGAGAACCATTTAGTCTTGGTGAATTTGAGAAATAAGGTAAATGTCATAAAGAAACTCCCTATCTTTCTCTGATCGATTTGAATGTATTTTTTGTGAACACGTGAATTGGGAAATTATAAAATTCTTAGCAATGCTTCTTAGTTTGTGTTTCAGAACCTTGATATTGCAGCAGTAATTGTCAAATAGCACAGACAGGGCAAGAATATTTTAGAATTGTTATTAACAGATTTCTGTAATCATTATCTAATAAAATTGAGACCTTCAAATACATTAGGTCGCGGATGTAGTTGATATAAGTTATTCTATATAGTTGAATCTTGTGTTGATTCCATTTGTAATGGGTGGGAAATTGTCTAGGGAATCAAATTTTTTATGTTTGTTTGGATACGTTGACAGGGTGTTGATGGATCAAGAGTTGAAAAGGTCTTAGAATCAGTTCACATTGCAGCCAACAAAAACACCGTTCCCGGGGATGTGTCTGCCATGGTTCCTGGTGGCATTCGTATGGGTATGCCCTTCCTCTGCTGATTTTGTCTTGTGATTGTTGATTAGATATTCCAACTTCTTACAAATTTTGCCCCAACACTTCAGGAACCCCAGCCCTTACATCTAGGGGGTTTGTTGAAGATGATTTTGCAAAGGTTGCCCAGTTCTTTGATGCAGCTGTGAAATTGGCATTGAAAATCAAGGCCGATACGAAAGGTCGTTTCATTTGTCATCCTCTCCCAATCACCTCTTTGGTGTCCTTAAATGTTTCGAGTGTTTAGCAAGAGTCATATCCTGCATAGCTGAATACTGACGGCAATTCTCATACGCGTTGTAATTTCAGGAACAAAACTGAAGGATTTTGTGGCAACCATGAAGTCAGATTCTCATGTCCAATCTGAAATTTCTAAACTCCGTCGCCAAGTTGAGGAGTATGCAAGGCAATTTCCAGCAGTTGGCTTTGAGAAGGAAACTATGAAATACAAGGACTGATTAGGATTTTAAGACAAGGTACATTATACCCTTTATGCGAAATGAGATTGAAACTTTTTAACTAAGTAATCCAGTATTTTAAATAAGACCAACTTCAAAAGATTATTGCCTTATCAATGTAGAAACTAATATTTAGGTGGTTACATGATATATTTGTATCTTATTTTATTAATTACATCAACAAAATTTTGTCCTAGTAATGCTTGTTGAATCACAAATCTCTAGGTATAATGGCATATTATCAAGTCCAGTAAAACACTGTTCACAGGTACCGTATGAGTCAATGTCAGCATGGATTTCCTCTCTTTTTTCTTGTTTGTTGCCAGAATCTGCAATTTATGGTGAAGAGGAGATGAAATCTCACGAGGAGTGCCAAGTTCTTCGTTAAAGCTTCTTTATATAAGTTTCTGACGAAATATTTGATTTTTCCAGCTACGGCAGGAACGAGAAACTCTGCCAAATTTACACATTAATGGGCTTTGATCTGTTCTAGTTAATTTGCTGCTTCCAAAAATGGAAAGGAGGCAACGCAAATATAAAAAGTAAAATGATTGTGCCCTTTCTAGTAGTCCGGACAAGAGATGAGAAGTCTATGCTTTAAACTTTACGTAGGAAAAACAACAGAATCTTATATTCGCGAGTTAAAACATATCCTCCTCGTACCTGCTTCTTAGTAGTGGAATCTCAAGTGTCAGGGACTCAGGGTACAAGCCACAACAAACTCAAAGAAATGAAAAGATATACAAATGTCAGCGAGTGCATATTTGTTCTATTCTTCTTCTTCTTATACTGTATTTAGCTCGAGTTATGAAAGAAGGTAACTGCAAACTGAAAGTTGCTCACTAGTCAACGAACTTGGATCTAAAATCACAAGCCTTTTGCTCTCAACGCCTCCTGCTCCTCGACGAGGTAATCCTAGACTTGCTTGATTCAGTAGGAAGTTTCCATATTATCTCCTCAAGATTACTATAGAAGTTCTTGTAAAACTGCACAAAAGAAAGTTTGTGTCATTTATAATTAAAACCGAACCACATAAAATGCACGTACAAACTCACGTATGAACGTCCGATTGTAGGTGCAAACTTGAGAGAGAGGGAGAGAAAGAGGTACATACGTAGAATCATTCTAGTTTTCAATAAGTGGAGTTTTTTAAAGATCAATCTTGCGCGACAACTAGCAGGCTAATACTTTACGCAATTGATACGAGGAAAATTTAACAACTAACCTTAAGGTACTCGCTAGCATCTCCAGATGCTTTCTGAATATCTACCATCAAAAATGTAGGTGCAACTTCGAACACCTTCATCCGGATAAACCTTAGTAAGACCAAAGCATAAGAAGAAGCAGTACAAATCTAGGTAAGGGAGAGGGTTCAAAACCTACTTCCAGCATTACTGAGAAAAGACCAGTTTTATCAGCCGAAAGACCTTCCACCCTCATCTGTCAACAAACAGTCTTAAGCTCGTAAGGCTACGGATACTTAAAACATTATTCCAGTGAAAAACTCAGAAAAAACATTTCTACTGTTAGGGAAAACAATTCCAAAGCAAAAATGAAATGCAGCATTCCTAATCATTCACCTTGTAGTTGCGTATATGTGTCTTGAAACCCATTGATTGTGCCACAACTTCCATGCTTGATAACACAACTTTTGCTGGCTTACGTGAAAGAAAGCGTGTTTGATACTTCATGGAGTTCTGCCAACAGGGGTAAGAAATTTACTATCTTAACATGGAGTGAGCTGATTCTGGAGTATGTTTAAACTTCAAACAAGAACAAATAGTAGCTAATATTCCAGTCATAAACTTGAAAAGTACTTCATAAAGTGCCAATAGATAGATTGGTGGAATGTTAGCGGTGTCACAATATATGCAGATTAGTGACTTATGACAGAAATATCAACAACATATCAGAGGAAACATACCTGTCCACGGTCAAATAACGTAGCAAGATTTAAGCCTTGAGATAGAATTATTAAATCGAAAGCATTAAGAGCCAAAGGACCCATATCTTCATTGCGACATTGCTCTTCAACCTCATTTTCCTATAGAAAAACATCTTGTCAAGAATATTTGTAGCGTAGTAGAGCATTAAGACATTCTCACGTAAATGCATTTGATTAGAATGGCAGACTTTCACTTCATATCAAGCTCTATATGTGTCAACTTATATAATCTAGGATATTACACCTCCTATACACATATAGCATCTTGTCAAAAAATAAGAAAGCCAAATTCTTTATCAATGACTTTATTATAAGAATGTGCAACAAATAGATGCAGAAATGTCCATATGCAAAGCTGGTGGTCCTCTTTATCCATGTATCTCATGCAATCTTATGAAACTGATAAGAAAACAAGAAGAGTGAAGCAAGCCCAAGAAGTTGATTGCAGAGAAAGAAATTATGGTAAGTCTCCACGATGAGTGTATCTCCAGCAGATAATTGAGTGCAAGTACCCTTCTAGTCCACATTAAATTATTCGGTTAAACATTGTCTTAAGATTAAAAGGGAAAAGAATAAACAAAACAAACCTCCGGATCATCAAAAACTGCGTCTATATCATCCAGGTTCACATCTTCATTCTCAGGAAGTCTGACGGGATTATAACCTTTTTTAAACCACTCATCCTCCCTGATCTCTGCAATGGTAATACGCTGCATGTAGAGGAACCATGCAGCTAGTGAAAATAGGAATCAAATTAGGTGGTCCAAAAATCACCACAGGATGCTATTAGTGGCATCAGTTGAAAGAAAAGAGAAGCCAGGATAGGTGTGCTAGCTAACTAAGCAATTGAAATGATTGCAAGAGTAGTGGAGCTGCATTATGATGCTGCTTTGTGCCATGCAATCAGGCATTGAGTTTAACAAGGCTTCCTAATTAGGTAACACAGGGAAGCTGCAGATTATATGTGTAAACCACACAATGAAATCAATTAGTTCCCAAGTGAGTGAGTTCGAGAAGGGAAACAAATTTAGTTAATACTGGTCGTTTTAAAGATAGCTCAAATCAATTTTATTTTTGGGTTAAACCTAGAGTTTTAGAATTGTAAAAATATAAGAACCCACATGCATCCACTACTCACTCTTTCAGGATTTGGGTCCAGAATTCGCTGAATCAAGTATTTTGCTCCAACCGGAAACCAAGATGGACATGAAAAATCTGCTTTCTCAATCTGCAGATGAAAGTTAAATAATCAGCAAAATGAACTCTCATATAAGAGGGACTTTGAATGCAGGGAGGAACAATAATCCTGAATCATGCAAATTCCTACCTTACCATATAATGTGGTGAGATCAAGCTCATCGAATGGAAGATATCCTGCCATCAGAACATATAGAATGACTCCACATGACCAGACATCTGCCACGGCACCATCATATCCTTTGTGACTGAGTACCTAGTACAGAGAACATGCAATTCAGGAGCTTGCTTAAAAATGACTAAATTTAACAAAGAAATCTAACCTGATAATTACCTCAGGTGCTACATAGTTAGGAGTTCCACATGTTGTCCTCAGCAGTTTTATCCCCTACATAGAGAATGCATCATGAATAATTAAATTCATAACTCAAAAAGCACTTCAGTGTCAGATAGAGGTATAGAAAAGATTCTCAAGAAGAATCTTACTTCTCCTGGCTGTGCACTTAGGCCAAAATCTGATATCTTCAAGTTACCTTGTGAATCAAGTAAGAGATTTTCAGGCTGTACATGAAATCCGATTAGGACTTCCATAAACAAAATAAGAATGGTTCTCAACAATCCACTTGCAAATACCTTTAGATCTCTGTGGTACACCCCTTTTGTGTGGCAGTAATCCACTCCATCAATAAGCTGTTGAAAATATCTCCTGGCTTCAGCCTCACTAAGCCGTCCATGATGCACCTGCAAAATCAAGGTCAACAAGGCAACCCCACAAACAGTGGCCGGAGAAAATAATTTGAGAACAGCACATCCCACCACCCCTTAAGCTGCTGGGTCAAAACATTGACTACTCACAATTTTATCAAACAATTCGCCACCGGTAATGAATTCCAGGATTATGTAAATCTTAGTACGGCTCGCCAAAACCTGAACTTGAAGTGAATACATGAAAAAGGTCAGGAGGATACAGTCGATGAGGACAGAAAAAGCAACAAGATCATCGAGCAGCCTAACACTTGAGAATTTCCACTAGAAAAGGTGAAATTCAGACCTCATTCAGGCGTACAACATGAGGATGCCTGACAAGCTTCATTATCGATATCTCCCTCTTGATCTGCAACATAAACAGAACCCATAACCTTTACATAACATTCTGTTCCGTCTCTTAATCGGTTTCACCAAAACAAGAAAGCAAGCAATTTCTGAAGCGTATCTAACTGGCCAAAGATTCCTAATGGCTGAACTTGAAAGCTCACAAGAAATTACTAAGTTTAACTAGCGGTTTCGAGAAGGATTAGGCCCAATTAATCTTTTATTACACATGCCCTCTGGCTCATTCAAGTTGGTGTTCCTTTTGGTTTCTCATTGATTGAGATTAACGAGTTGAAATGGGTAAGTTTCCAATAACACTACAAAACCTCGAAAACTTCAAAAAGTTGAACCAAAGTTTCTTCAGGGAAAACAAAAAACCTGGTCGACCATCTTGTGTTTGATGATGGTGGAGCGATCGAGTACTTTCATGGCTACACTCTCTCCTGTCTCTGTGTTTTGCGCAAACTTCACCTTCGCGAAGTTTCCTTCCCCAATTGTCCTCCCAACCTCGTACTTTCCCACTTTCCTCACAGCCACCATTTTTCTGCACTGCAACTGATGATCTTCTTTCTTATTATCTGAACTCAATCTCAAGCATTTCTGGCTGCCCCCTGCTCTCTCTCTCTCTCTCTCTGTGTATGAAAAGACAGAAAGAAGCAACCTTTGAGCTAAAGCATACAGTGGGAAAGGTAGCTTACGCTCGTTGGGCCGATAGAAAACTTAGATTAAGCAAATGAAAAAGAGAGAAACGATAATAATGTGAAGTAGTTAGCTTTTGTGGCTGGGATTGGAAGGTGGGCAAGTGGAACTAGTACAGATTTGAAAGCAGGAAAAGGAAAAAAAGTGCGTTTGGGAATCGGGATGTGACTTGTTAGGCGATAACGCATAATAGACGCTTGTTACTTGAAAGGGAGACTTTGACTTGGAAGAAACCCAAACGGCTCTCGTTAATTTAGTAGAAAAGGAAAAGTGAGACAAGCTTATCTCCAACTCTAATGGCTCTCTTTGTCTGGGAAATGAAATTTAATGAGAAAGTAGGGACAGGTTTAGCTAAATCTTGCGTCCATGACCGTGACCTTTGTGCGTGTTTTAAGAAGTAAGAATGCCAGCTTTTCCAAGGTTCTCATCATTAGTTGTCTGATCTTTTTCAATAGCATCGGTGGCTTGCAACGAAAATCCCTGAGGCTTGCTGGTTGGTTTTATGCGCTGATCTCATTCTTCACTTTGTCGCACAGTTTTGGACTTTGACAGAAGGTCACAGCCCACATTCTCCGGCCTGCTAATTTCATCTCTCTTTTTTTTAAAATAAATTTAACAGTATTTAATTTTTTTATCAAATTTTTAAAAATTTAATTCAAAAAATAAATTTAAAAAATTATTTAAATCATGTCTTTTTTTAACTAAAATAACTTTTCTACAAAATACTACATAAATATCTATTTGTCAGTCACATAAACAAAACTAACACTTTGATTTAATTTATACGAATTTTAAAAAATTAGTCAATAAATTTAATTTTTAAAAAAAACTGAGATTGAATTGAAAATATTCTAAAAGGTTATACAATTTTAAATTTTTATGCCATTTATTAATTTGTAGATTATATATTTTAATACGAGATAATAATTAATTAAATAATCAACTCAACAATAACAACAACAGAAACAACAGTTAGTAGAAGTCTCCCTGAAATGTGGAGTCTAGGAAAGTCAGATATTAAGCAAGTTTGCCCCTATCTGGTAGTAATTTAATAATCAACTAATTTCAATAAATATTTATAAGTTGAACTTATTTTTATTTTTAATTTATCATCTTTTAAATTATTAAAGTAAAAAAATAATTTGCCAATCACAATTTCAATTTAAAACTTTTGAGTTAATAAACACACAAAAATAATTTTTATTAATTGAATTATTCTCTTTAAGTGTATTTATTAATTTTGAATTAATATTTTTTATCACACATTTAATGTATTAAAATTATCCTCTCTAAATATTCATAAACTAAAAAATTAAATAATACACATCTTAAGATTTTATACTTTATATTAAAGAATCATTTATAAACAATAAGAATATTATAATTTATTTGAAATTTTGTTCTCTTATCGAGAAATTAATTCGTTTTGTCATAACGGTTAGTATATATTGCTTTATCCAGTGCACTTTCATAATTTTGGATTAGAATGGATTTAAGGCTATTGTCACCAAACAACCAAGCCTTTTTTTGATGTCGAGGAGGTGGGGAAGCCACTACTCAGCATGATTTGATGTAGATGTAGAACTTTTTCATGGCAAGAGAATGTGTGACGAATACGTCAGACCTAAGCTATGTCGTTACCGAATATAATTTCTTTTCTGATTCCTTCAAAGCGAGATAAGAAGTAGGCGGCGCAGAGGTTTCCAATCCTTAACGTTTATATTTTAGTGAATCCGACGTTAATACAATACTAACTTCTCTATTTATCAATTTTAGTTTGACGTCCTTAACCATACACAATAACTCTAAGCACTTGAGCCTCCAACATTTAAAGTTTCAGTTTCTCTAATTCTTACTCTATTTTATTAAATTTCTTCTATATATTTACGTGTAACTCACATAAATATGTAATTAAAATTAATTGGAACAGAATTGGAACATTATTTTTAACACAAAAGATCTGTTGCTGTCTCAAGATTCCTGGATTGTTAAAAGTCGGTTTTAATAACCTCGTATTAGTTGTGAACATATCGTAAAGTTAAGGCTAGTTAGTGAGGAATTAAACACATTAAACCTCCATTCAAGCCCAACTAATAAAAGTTTACACTTAAGGGCTTTACAAAGAGTTTTAATTAATTGCATAAAATTTCCACGAAATTCTTGGAGTTAAATGAAATTCGTTATCGAAAATCGAAACCCGTTAATTAAAAAGTTGGCCCGAACTGAAAATAAAAGAGTTTATCGAGATAGACATTAATTAGAAGTCTCTAGGATGAGATTCTCTGTACCCACTATTTTATACCAACTCTATTCTACGTAATCTCATTCATATATTTCTCTTATTCTCACATAAATCTCACATAATTATATGAATAAAATTGCATAAAATAGAATTAGTACAAGATAGTGGATACAAAAGATCCCAGAAGTCTCCCATCACACCAATCTAATGCTAGAAGTTTTTGTTTATTCCAAGTTGCTGTAACGTCAAAACCCAGGAAAAAGGCACCGTGCAACAGAGACACCAGAAAGGTTGCTCTCTAATACCAAAATGTCTAAAATTCTCTTCCGTAATGACTAGACTCCCCTTAAAATTTTCTGGCCGACATACAGAACCGACGACGAAGGGATATCGAAATGAGGGTACCTAACACATAGGTCAACTGCAATTCATGGAAACACAAAGACCAAGCGTGAAGGATGGCTTGTTCAAGCGAAACTATTAACGAAACAGGCAAGCATCCTGCACTGTCATGATCAGTAATTTTTTTTTTTTCTTTGGAAGTTTATGATCAGTAAATATTATTCTTGAAAACTTATAGTTGGGATAAAGCCAAATAAGGGATCAGAGTATGAATGTTCTAAAGCTCCACCCAAAATTGCACATTGATTGAACCACCCAAAAAATCAAGTTAGCGATTCAAAATCAAACCATAAATTCAACTGAATTGATGTTTGCAAGCATCCATCGATTTAGAGTCAAGTAACAAACTTAATCCAAGTAGCACTTGGCAAGTTTTTATGCATCTCCAGCTCCACTACTAAACATTCTCTTCAAATTTGAGATAAACTGCAACCCTTCTCACCTCAAATCAAACCTTCATCTTCTTAGTCTAAAAAGCTCCTAGAAAGACTTGATTCATCACTTGGACCACCCTTCGAGTAACCCATTTTATCAAAGACGAAAGTTCATTCTAGCTAACGAATTTCAAAATCAGCTATTTGAACTGGGAACTCATGCTTACCAGTTAAGATTTGTTTAATATCTAACAGAATGCAGAATCAAATAACCAGATTTCATGTTCATATTGTGTCCACACTCCACAGTCATTTATCCTTTCCTTTTTGACTGAAAAAATAAATAGCAGAACAAGAACATACTGAAAAAGCAAACCATCATAGCCACCTTATGTTGCATAATGCATGAGAATCAGAATGCTGTGAATCTTCAATAAGTGCGAATCCTAACCTAATCCTGCAGACCTGCATTGTTCACAAATAAATATATCAAATAGAAGCAGGGCAATTTAATAAGTTCTTATTTTTAATTTCCTCCGTATAACAGAACCAAACAACTAAAATCATGAATCCTAATAGTACTCTTGCTGGAATATGTTTGATTTCATAATTCTAATATAATCTGAGATGTTAGTGCTATCGTAATGGCATTTGAATATAAAAAGACCGTGAATGTTTATTCTCAATTAGACAAACCTATCTCGTTATGTTTAATTTCAGAAAATTCTAATATAATCTGATGCATTAGTACTAAGTGATCGCACCAACACAAAAGAAAAATCCTGAATGCCCATCTTTATGCACTTGTCAGTCTGCAATAAAATCAATTAATCCAAACTAATAACAATAAAAAAGAGACTAAAGAGGAGCGAAAACATGTTTTAGTACAAATAACAATATAATTCACAAATTTAATCAAATTCAAGTCAACCGTTCCCGAGGTCTATGCACACCAGTCGAGATCCAGCACGCAAACAACATAAAATAATGCAACATTCCTTACAGTAATTGAATATGTATTAACGAACAGTAATTATTGAATATAGTAATGATCCTAACAAACAAAAGCAATCGATTGAATGACTCGAAATCAATTAGCTGATGCTTGCGGTACTTTTGCATTGGCAGTAGCATTGACACTCCCAGCAGCAACCTTACCATCTTGATTCAACGCGCCGCCGCCGCCAACTTGCCGATTATCCATTATTGTCACTGGCGCTGCTGCAACCGTCTGATACTGCGTCGTGTAGTACACTTGCCGGCCTGCACTATCGTAACCAACCTGCATATACCCTTGGTCAGGTACACCCATCTTTTGTTGAACAGTTCCGACACCTTCACTATAAACCCCAACCTTCGCTGGAGCCTGCTGTTGAATAGACGCCCCCGCAGGAGAGGGCACTCCGCCGTAAACGGGCTGATCCCTGAATACATCCTGTACTACCCTCTGCACTCCGTAGTAACCCTGACTCACTTGACCTGTCACCGGCCTTAACGACTGCGTTGGGTACACAGCCGCCGGAGTTGGGACTAGGTATACCGGTTGTTCAGTTCCGGCCGTGGCAGAGATCGGTATACCCATGGACGCGATATGGCGTTCCGGTAAGTACGTGCCCTGAATTTGCATTTGCACAGGCAATTGAACAGGAGTTGACGTCGTAACCATCTTGTCTGGAACTTTCTGTGAATAGAATTCTCCGGCACAGTAACCCTTGGAGTTAGGGTCGTCAGTTTTTCTGCTTAAAACCACTTGTTCATGTCCACCAGTTGCAATTTGCAGTCTCTGAAAATCATGGACCTGCTGATTCACCACAACGTCGGAAATTAAATGTCTGTCCTCGGACCCGCAATCGGATCCAACAGCAACTTCTTTAGCCACAATCTCCGGTACTGTTTTCGTCGCAGGAAACCCCTTTTCCAATCCAAACAGAAAGTCCGGGTTACCCACCGGAACCGCCGCGCTCGGCGGCGAAGCAGCTTCTAGATTCTGAACCTGGACGGAATTCAAGGCGTCGACGAACCACTGACGCTCCGATTTCATCTCACTCGCTCCAAAGCTCGGAAGGTTCAAGTGAAAAAGAAAGAGCCTCAATCTCGCGGGCTTAGCTGAGGCGCGGTACAACCTGTCGTATTCTAGCATCATATGCTCGAGATCCTCATCGTTGGTGACGGAGATCAAAGCGTCGAGATCTTCACCAGGGAGTTGGTATTTGAAACAGACATCAGAATCACCACACAGAGACGTAAGTTTGTTCATCATAGTAGAAAACCTAATGCTCCGATCAACGGCTAGGATCTTGGTATCGCCCCCAATATAAGCGAGTTGGTTATCGTGCGGTCTGGGTTGGATTTTGCCTCCATAACTGCACATGAATTTCACTTTGTAGTTGTTCGATGGCGGCTCTTCCCACGACGGGTTCTCATCAATTTCTCGCGAGCGAGGCGACGAGTCGCCGGATTCCGGGTAAGAAGAGTACGAGAAGCTCTCCATTTTCGCAGATCGGACAATCCTAGGGCTAGAGCGAGAGTGCGATTGCGAGTGCCATTAAGAAAGCTTTTAAAACGACATCGGAGAGTGGGGATTTGCCGTGTGTAGGGGATTATAGGTGAAGAATCGTGTTACTTCAAGTTTAAGGAGATTAAACAATGAAGAGTGGAGATTCATTATAAGCCTTAATTCTAATTAGTTATCTTATTAATTAAACTTGATAAATATTTTAATATTTAACAAAAAATTAATTAACTTTTTATTGTTTTTTATTTTCTTTTACATTTTAACCTCATTAAAACAATAATCATTACATCTTTAATGAGGTGCATAAATTTAGATTTTTAAAAAATTTAAAGTGAATGTTATAAATTTAGTCAAACTAAATTGTTTAATAGGAATTAAATTGATGACTTGAATAATAGGAATTAAATAAACTCTAATTTCATTGGAATTCAGAATGTTATTAATAATGTTTTAGTAAATATTAAAATATAATATAATATCATAATTAATGATAAAATTTTACTTAAATCTTTTAAAAATGTTAATTCATAACCCTCATATCTAACTTATTATATAATTTAAATTATTAAATAATTTATTTAAAATACGTAATTTAATTAAATTGTTACTTGCACTCCCTAATAACAACACTTAGAAAGGCAGTAAATCTTATCCATAGAAGCAAGAAGTAAGTTTTTAATTTTGTTGGTTTTGGCCGTAATCATTTGCTTCTCGATCATTATCATTTGTCTGACTAAATAAATAAAATGGATAATTACAAAATAAAACTTAAACCTTACTCAATTTTTTATTTATATTTTCAATCGTTTTTAATTCTACTATGATATTAGAATTTTAAGCGGCTATGACTTGGCAGGTAAGACAGAAATCTTAAATATATATACACGTCATATTTAATTAAGTTTAACTAAAGTATATTATTTTGAGATTAAAAATTTTAAATCAAAGTCTGTTATGTCAATGTAAGATGGCAATAATACTCTCTCATGCTGGTATGGGACAATCACAACACAATTTCTAGTAATTTAAATAAAATCTCAATTTATCACTATAGGCTTTCTTTTTGTTTTTTACAAGAACAAATTGATTTAGGTTTTTAAATTCTAACAATTTAAGCAGAAAGTTTGATTTAGGAATTTCAATCCCAAAACGACTTGGTTTCATTAAACTTAATTATGCATGATGTGTATGAATATTTAGAAATTTTATCTTATGTGGCAAGCTACGTCATTAATGTTAATTAAAAATACTAATGTCGGATAAAATTTAAAAAAGTAAATGTTTACTTATTTAATTATCAAAATTTTAAATTAAATATATAATTATAAAAAAGTAAGGAAAGCTTGAGAGTAACCTAAATAAAACCTTACAATATATAAAGGAACGGTAATAGCGTTAAAGAAGGGGCATGCACAATTGCACGTGGTTACTTGTCTTATAGTATTGGAGTAATAATAATAATTTTATGTATAAAATGTAATCAATTCCAATAATTTCATGGTTTAGAAAATTCAAATTTTTTCTCGATACATTTTTTTTTTGTTGCTATTTTTGTTTTCATTTTATCTAATAAAAAATAGCGTGTCTATCGCGTATTGCTCCCTAGAAATAAGAAATCCGCACCTCATCCTCCCAAAGCGGAAAAGGCAAAAACAGTCAAAAAGGAATTTGCGGGTTGGAAAAGAAAAGAATAGACATGTTATTTTCTTCAAAGAGAAGGCTTTTGGAGCAAATTTCGGTCATCAAAATGCCTCATTTCCAAACAAGCTTAGGTGAAGCCAGTAAAATCGGGCCTTTGTACTAAATAAACATACACTAACAAAACACCTTTTCTCATGATGGTTGAACTGTTAGGAATTTACACCACCCAAACCCACACCCAAAAATATTTTATAATAAAAAATAACAGAAAATGGAGAAATAATAACAACACAAGAAATTTACGTGGAAAACTCCCAAAC
>JANZXR010000002.1:3808599-3826959 GCA_027575705.1 Erythroxylum echinodendron | reverse complement strand
GGTCCATCGTCACATCTACCGTGAAAGGAACCGCTGCGCGGACTGGCTAGCGAGATATGCTGCACATTTTGCGATTGACACTACTTATTTTGATCTTCCACCCATTAGGTGTCATGCACTCCTCCTAGAGGATATGTCGAGAGTTTGCTTCCCGAGACACGTTGTGTAATCGGTTTCTTTTTCCCTCTTATATAAAAAAAAGAATAAAAGTTGGTATAAAGATTGGTGCCAATTAAGGGCTTATTTAGTTGGATGTTAATTAATGGAATGGAATATAATGTAATGGAACATAACGGAACGATTTATAATAGAATAGAATGTAATATAGTAAAAAGTTGTTTGAGAGGGGTGGAAAGATTCATAATATAATATAGCGAAATGTTGTTTAGAAGATGAATGAAATAAATAGAATATAATGTATAATAAATGACTATTACACCCCTTACATTAAAATGGTTGTTGCAGGAAGTTTAACGCGATGATTTTAAAACAGAAATCATGTCAAATTAAAAAGTCACAGTTGTGACTTTAATAATAAAATAATAAAATTTTTATTTTATTAAAATATAAAATATAAAAACAAATTATTTATAACGGTTGACAAATATTTTTTATATATTTTATATTTTAAAATAATAAAAATTTTATTATTTTATTATTAATTATATACAATTTATTATTAATTATTTAATAAATTTTATTTTATTTTATTTTATTCTATGTTATTTATATTTAAAAATAATTTATTTATATCTTTTATATAGAAATAATTGGTTAAGGAGAAATAATTGGCATTGCGAAAAATAATTGATATTACAAAAATTAATAATAAATATATAGAAATGTGTTGGTTGTTATTAGGATAAGGAGAAATAATTGATATTACGAAAAATTACTAAGAGTATATTAAAAAGTATATATTTATTAGTTTACTTTCCATCCTAAACTGTTCAAATTGGAAGTTTTTTATTTCACTATTTAGAATGAAACAGAATGTAACACAAACCCTCCGCTTACGTCCTATTCAATTTTATTCTATTATAAAACTTCCTTTCAAACGATAAAAATATGTTACTTTCCATCTAATTCTATTATAAAACCTGAATCAGGACCTCCCTAATCAAAGCAAAGAAGGAAGTTGATATGAGAAGAGCCCGTTAAAGATGGGAACAAATATTCTGTCCCCTTAGTTAGTTACCCTCTGTACCCCTTTGTTCTCATCCATCCATTGAGAACAAAGGTTCGAGAACAGAAGATCTATTCTCGTTAAAGATGGCGTCTGTGCCTGTCGAGTACTTGCTACCAACCTAGAAGTGAGAGACTTGCATCAAAAAATTCAGAAGACGACAAAGAGGCGTAATCCCTGGCTGCTACCGCATTGTGCAGTCTTTGTGCAATTTAACACTATAATTTTAAATATATAAAAATGTATTGATTGTTATTAAAGTAAGAAGAAATAATTGATATTATAAAAAATTATTAAGAATATATTAATTAGTATATATTTATTAGTTTATGTTTCACGTAAATTTTTAAATTAAAAGTGTCTTATTTTTACAGTTTAAAATGAAACAAAAAGTAACATAAAATTTTTTATTTTTATTTTATTTTATTTCATCCTTTCGTAAAACTTCCTTCTAAAAATGAATTCATATTACGTTATATCTCATTCAAATCCTAGACCAAAAAGAGCCTACCTATTCAAACAAAGAAGAAGTTGAAATGAAAAGAGCCTGTTAAAGATGGGAACAGATCTTCTGTCCCCTTAGTTACCCTCTGTTTCCCTTTGTTTAGAACAAAGGTTCAAGAAAAGAAGATCTGTTCCCGTAGGCGTCTGTGCCTGTCAGGTACCTGTTGCCAACCCAGAGGTGAGAGACTTGCATCAACAAATTCAGAAGACGACAAAGAGGCGTAATCCTTGGCTGCTGCCGCATTGTGCACTCCTTGTGCATGCCTCACCTGACCAACATAAGACGCATGCTTGTTAAAAGATGGTCATGGCCTGACAAAGAAGATCCCTTGAAACCAAAAAAACTTCTTGGTACACAAGTTTCGATTCAATCAAGAAACAGAAGATAAAAAGGGTTTAGATGGTGCAAACCAGATGGAGTATTTTACAACACTGCAATGGATACAGAAATGGAGCTGTGGCAGTCAGATCCATATGCAAGATGGAGGGACGAAGAGAACAGTTGAAAGATCCTATTTTTGTGGGAAGAGAAGAGTGGCGTCTAGGTTCAGTAGATTATAAATACGAACTGTCTCACTGCCAAGGAAATGCTAATAAATATCGGTATTTCAAAAGATTTTGGAGATTTTTTCACTCTAATCCAAAATTATATTTTTTACATTAAAAAGAAATATTTTAAAGATATTTTTATCTTTTATTAATAATTATTAAAATTATTTTATAAAATTAAGTATTAACTCTAATAATTATTAAAATGATTTTATAAAAAAGAAAAAAAGATTGAGAGAGAAAAATGTTGACAAATTAAAAAAATATGAACACTAATAAAGAAATGCTACAGAGTTACTTCAAGGTCTTCACCGTTACTGTGGCGAACAAAGGGGTGTGGAAGTTTGTGATGAGTCAATAAATGATTAGGGGGGAGTTGTTGACATTTAACGGGAAGCCATTAACGTGGAAAAGCAGTTGCGTGTTGACCAAGCTCAGACGGCGATTTCCTTACGTAAGTTGCTCCAGCAGCTGTGGGATAGGTGTAATTTGGCTCGTTTACACAGTTTTCCAGAAGCATGGAGCTGGACGTTAGATATTTCGGACAATAATTAGTTACATTTTATGATTTTAATAACTTATCAGTACCATATTATATTTGATCTCAACAAAGATAATAAAAATAGTTTAATAAAAGATCTGAATTAGTAAACTGAAGTTCAGCAAAAAATAAACCTTGATCAGTATAAACTGGACTTCTGTTAAACTGATAATAGGAAGGCTTGATATGGCTGTTGGTAAAAATTTTTTATGGATGCTCCGACTCATTCATAACTTCATGTATTGCAAAGGTCATAGAAAGACTTTAACATATTGCAGTGAGCAACTCTCGTAAAGGTAACAGTAAATTTACGCTCGTTTCAGCTTTGAAAAGTTTGTTTAAAATCATTGAATCAAAATCGGACATTTTCTGCATTTCTTCATTTTTCTTTTTCACGTTCAATATTAAGTACTACAGTTAGACACCGAAGGAAACAAAAGCATGCGCTTGATCTTTTTCTTTTTTCACTCTACGTTATGGTTAATCAGGACAAGACATCAAATTATACGAACAAGGATGGTTGGCATGCGCTTGAGCTTTTCCCTTTTTCAATCTGCACTCTTAGTTATGGTTAATCAGGACAAGACATCAAATTATACGAACAAGGTTGGTTGCCAATGGTGGCTTTCAAATAGTTTTACTGCATAAAGATATAACGACGGGGGACATAGACGACAAATTTTTCATTAGCACTAAGACATTGCATACTTTGGTTGTTTCAAGGAAAAGAACCTTAAAACAGAGCCAGATGCTTCATAGAATTGGAAGGGTCCAGCTCTTTTTCGATCTTGGTAAACCAATCCTGGAGAACATATCCCACCAGGCAAAGAACACTGATCATTTCGTGATACTAGATAATTATTTTACTCTACTACTTCCATGTGTACTTGGCCTAAGCAACTTCACATTTGAAGATTTATGTGTGATGAAATGCGGGATCTAAGCCTCTTATGCAGAAGGAACACATGCGTACAAGTGCTCTGCACGAGCTTAGAGAGAAAATGCACTCAAATATCCCCAAAGACATCTCACCATCTATCAACAAGAACCAAAGAACGAAGCTCACAGTTTGCGAAGCTGCAAATAAATAGACCTGATTAGCACAATGAAAGAGTAAGGCATATATTTTGTACAAGAAATCAAGTTGCAAATCTACACTATCATGCTGTAATTTCTACAGAAAATCGAATGTCTTTTTCAAGACTTTCTGATAACAATATCAGTATCTCTAGGATTCTGAGTAATTCCGTTGAAGAGATGGCTTAAAATTTTGAAACATACAAAGGAAATAGCACTATATTACATGCATTTGTCAAAACGCAGAAAACGGATTTATCAAGTTTAAAAAGGTCACTTTCAACCCTAACCTAATAATAGAAGGTAAACATAACCTTCTCAAACAATATATTTACAATCATCAACAAAAAGGTTCAATGACAAGTTACCAAATATGTAGTGTTAAATGAAAACTGCTTAAAGTTTATGAGGAAAACAACATAATACGTGGGCCTTGAAGAAGATGGTTTGAGATGGTACATTCAACAAGAAATATGGAACATTTGACATTTGCATTATCCTATGATGATACTAGTAAAAATGTTCATTAATTATCATGAAGGCTTACATTCTATTCAATTCACTCTTCAAAGAAGGATGGCAATAATTTCCGAAGTTGCTTAGCATACACTTAAGGAATGTCGCATGGCTAACAACCGCAATCTCTTTTTCTTTCTGAGTCCACAACCTGGAACAAAACCATAAAAGTTACCGAAAAATATAGAATTAGTTGTAAGGAAACAGAGTACTCGTTTGTGGAAAAGCTATGATGTTCCATTAAGGGGGATCTACAATTTATCATCTTTTTGATCGCCCTCTCTGGTTAGCAACTGAATCTTCTTTCCTTCCTACTGCATGGACTTGCTAATCCTCACTGTTGTATCAGTAGGCCTTGGTGGCTTGAACAACTGACCAGGGAGTGAACTGCCCAGGATGTTTACTCCTCCCAATGATTTAAAACCGTCACAACTAATTTATAATCTCTGATTTTTAAGTCTGTTAAAGAAACATCATACCATGTGCAATACAGCCAAATAGTTACCATTTTAAAAATTTCAGGCCTCTTGCAGCTACTAGTTCATGCTTCTCTCTATCATCAGCCTTCCACAGTATGTCATCATTGCTTTCAATCTACAGACAGGAGAAAAAAAAGGGAACGGCTAATATCAACCCAAGTTGAACTTGAGATATGAAACAATGATAAAGGTCACTTTCAACAGAGTGGATAAGAATTATATACTTGCCACTGAAAAATCTATTGCAGGAAACATCTGTTGATATTCACTGATGCTTCTTCTCCTATCACATGGATAGCTGTTCTGTAGTTCAGAAGAATCAAAGTTAATGTACAAATCCCATTTCAAATAAGGGCAAAAGCAACTGAATATAGATAGGTTTTTTCATTACATGATATGAATTCCATTTTGTAGACATTCCCTTGACTTTAATTCTAAAGCAGAAAGATGCCTACATTTTAGTTCAGTACAGATGTCGTACAGGTTCCACATTGAAAGTTACCATAATGATTAGACTCCCCCTAGTATTTGTATCTCCTTTCTTGAGAGAAGCAGGATATATAGCAATCATTTGCAAAATGACAAATTCATTCGAACAAAGCTGTATATACTCTTAACAGATTCAGTTAGCCATTATTTGATTATGGAAGACATACTAAGCTCTCTCGACAAAGCTCAACAGCCACGATTGGAGGGCAATTTAAACTTGAAATTGCAGGTTGCTGACTTTTTCCAACATTTGCTAGCATCAAAGGAGGGGCCTCTATACCATCCTTCAAATCTTCACCACCGAAAACACCAACTGCTGTTTGCATGGTCCTACAACGCATTTACTGGAGTCATTGTCTAAGAAAAGATTTTGGTAAAAAGAATCATGGGAACCTCTCACTTTTTCATGATTAGTAGACTGCAATCTCAATAACTCATATTCCAGAGAATAAGTATTTAGTGACCAAAATCCATCATGGAGACAAGTAACGTATAGCCATTTATTCAAGTTAGTATATGAAAAACAATCCTGGGAAGAGAAAAGATTAGTATCCTAAGAAATGACTCAATGATACCTAATGAAAGGAATTGCTTCTAAACAGACCTTAATATCTATTTGGTGCATACAAGCAACATACAGCACCAAAGTATGCAAACACAACAAGATTCAATCTGTTGAATAGAAATCATAAAAGGCTTCAATATTTAGGCCAATTAGATGATACCAAACTGTATCAAGCTCCTCCATTAGCTGCAAGAAACTAGGGCAAATATTTTTCACAATGGTTTTAGGAAGTAACTGCAGCTGCGAATTTTCGCAATACCTTAACAAAGGGGAAGTGATGACCAATTCAATTCTCTTATGTAGTCCACACCCTTGAACGTCCTTTCGCAGATTCTCAACCTGTTGTGGTTTATCTCAAAATATTAAAAGATGAAATAAGCTATCGAAACAACTCAAATTAGTACAAGTTCCCCAATGATCCTGACTTAAATGCATGAAGGAAAGCATAAAAAGGGTCTGCCATTACCTGTTGCCAACCAAGTGGTGTAAGGTGCGCATCAAAATATTCTTCAGAAAAATAAGCTTTAGAGTCTTTTTCTCCGTATACATTGTGAACCCCTTGGGCATGCCTAACCTGAAAATTTCATAAGGTAAATGCATTTATAAGCCACTTGACTAGAATAAAACAGGATGTTTCAGATTTCGGGAAGCCGCAAAATATGGGATGAGGTAGTGAAGATTGAAGCAGACCAAGTGAAGAGTTTTGGTTCGGTCCAGTGGCAACAGACTTTGACCAACTGTAGTATTCATCTCTGCGCAAACAAAGAACAACGTCAATCCAAAAGAATCTTACATAGAACATAGTAAAGCGTCCAAAGAACTAGCTCAATAAGCAACAAGATCCAAAATTTGAGCCAAATGGACCAAAACTATGGCCATCCGAATTCCCCACGATTCCCAGTGCTTATCGAGACCCGTTAAAATTCTTAATACAGACAACATCCCACAAGTCGAAAAGTCAAACGTTGAAGCAATTGTATCTATCAAGTAAAGGGAAAGACATGAAAGTGGTGAAATTGTATGCACCGTAGAGAGAAGAGAAACAAAGTATTGAAGGTGAAGGAGTAGGAGTTCGATTCAGAGGCATAGCCGGACAATGCAAAAACCATTTTTGTTGGTGTTGTGTGAACCTGTTGTGACGAGGCTCTGACATGGGAGCAGGACAAGCCGCACAAGTCGTGAATGTAAACATGATTTGTTGAGAGACAACTGGACCGGAGTTGTCATTTAACTGTCTTAGATTTGCGTGGCAATTGCGGCAGATTGTATAAGTCGCTGACCAAAACCGTAGTCCTGCAATTAATTTTTTATTGAATATTTATTAATTATTATTTATAAGATTAAGATTAAAAATTAAAATTTAAGTAGTATAATAAATTATCTATTTAATTTGTTACGGTAAGACGTAATTTTATTATAAACAGTTGTTACGGATATTAAATTTTATTTAACAGGTTAAGAGAATTATATGCTAAAAGGTATTAAAAAATTTATTAATTTATTTTAAATATTTTTATAAAATAGGTTTTATTTAATTTTCATTTATAAAAATTTCATAATTAGTCCAAGCATACCAATGAAGCTTGATTTAATTAGGACAAATAACTACTGGCTGATGGTTTAAAAAGTGGCCTATTTAACTTTTAATTTGTTATAAAAATAATTCTACGTTAATTTCTTTACTAATATGTCATTTTTTACGTAATTATTTTATTATTTTAATAAATTTAAAAATAAATTTATACTTACTAATGTGTATGCTTTTTTTTGCTCTTTTTCTATGATAAATTATATAAATTAAGTGCAGCTATTTTAAAAATATATTTTCGTGACTTAAAACTGCTAAAACTGTTAACTTATGTTCACAAAGAACAACGTTAATAAGTAATTTAAAAATATTCCCTGCTAGTAAATATTTTGTTAGTTGTAACAAACGGCCGGAAAAAAAAAATTAAACACGAATTAATCGTTTGCTACTGTGGTTGTTTGCTTTTAAGCTTCTTGGGTAAAGCTTGTAGGGAGTGGATAGCGATCCAATCTTGAGTCGTACAGTGTGAGGAGCAAACTGTGCGAGTTTTCTGAGCCATGACCACATTATCCTTTTAATTGCTCCATCGACCATCACCAGAGGCTGGAACTAGGCCCCAGATTCAGGGCTCCTCGGTAAATATTTATAAGCATTACTCGAGAGTTGACACTTCAAAAAGACTCAGACAAGACGTCAAAATGTAGGTAAAATCAAAACTCAAAAAGAGAAAGGACTCAGACAAGACATCAAAATGTAGGTGAAATCAAAACTCAAAAAGAGTATCTTGCCTAAGAGATAGAGCATAATACTGTAGAATTGGTCTTGCATCTTGCATGAAAGCATTCCATCTCAAATTCACCATCATATGAAACTAAACCAGGTTGAGAAAGCCAGTGAACGATGGCTAAAACTGGGAAAGAATGTGTTCCTGTAAATGTTCTTTAAGGCTTTGGAAATTCAATACTTCCAAGGAATGAATCTTGAGATTTCCTAAAAGACGAGCTAGTATGCTCATAAAACTTGAACCGTCTAGCTCTTCAGTAGGATGTATAAACTAAGCACATCCAAGTAAATTACTTCCAAAGAAACACACATATTGGACATTAATCAACACTGATCCTCCTGATACATGCTGGTCAGAAAATTACTTCAACTCTCTGCTTTTTATTGATGCTTCTCCTCTGCAACATCACTTGGGAGATCAAGACCTTGAGGAATCTTTCCAGGATAGTTGGTAGTTGCCGGATCAGACCCTATCATACTGGAAAGAGGAAAAAAGATCATGAATTCTTCTGCAGAACTTAAACAAATATAATTTAAGTGCTTTTAGTAAGCTTTTCTAGAAGACATACCCTCTATCAACAAGGACCATTGAACGAAGCTCACAGTTTGCAAAGCTGTATGAACATGCGTCAGATTAGTATAATGCAGGATAAGAAGTGAGAGTTTATACATTGACATGTGATTCACAATAAGACTATTTCATGTCAGATATATCACTACACATATACTTTCTAAGGAGTAAGGACCACCAAGTCCTCTTGTCATCTCAGCTACAACGCTACAACATTATCTAAGACAAGTTAAGAACTACAAGTTCCACCATATTGAACAGTATATAGTATTGGTTTATTAATTCTAGTCTTCTAGGTTTCATCTATTTAGGAAACAAAAAATGAATATATTAATCATTCTTAATGATTAACCCTTCCAAAGGTATAACAGCAATAGTGCCTTGTGCTTACGCGTGAGAGATTAATGAAAGGTTGTATCCAAATTCCAATGTATTTCACAATCTGAAACTGAGTAATCTGACGAATTGAACATTCTTTTTTCGTGAAAAGACATTAGGAGGAAGGGCCTAGGTTTCATATTAGAGACATTTCAAAAAGTTTTCTATTACAGATTATTTTACAGTGATAACAAGCACTTATGCAAGTTAATTGAGACATATGAATAATCACTTACTGTGTGCATATTTCACTCTTCACAGATTGATGACAATCATTTCCAAAATAACTCAAGGAATGGTACAAGAATCCACTATGGCTAACAACAGCAATCTCTTTCTCTTTCCGAGTCCACAACCTAAACCAAAAGAAACCGTAATATGTCATCAAAATTAAGGGATGAAACCGCTACACCTACCAACAGCTACTTATCCACAATAAAAATGTCTCTAAAATCCATTAAGCCGACCAATCATGTAAAGGAATAATGACCTTTACAAACATAGCTTTGCGGCACAGTGGCAGGCCAGTTATCCTTTACAGCAATCAACATATAAACAAGTATGTCATATATATCACCACAAAATCAAACACTTGGGCTACTATTGAAAGGATGAGCAAAGGCGGCACTTTTGGGCAACTTTTGAAAGATGTTACAGCTAAACACAAAATTCATTTGAACAAAGCTTTATTCCCAGGTTAGTGACAAACATAGACAAAAAGAATAGAACAGAACATACCATTTGAAAAACTTCAATCCCCTGACTGCAACTTCTTCATTCAGCTCTCTCTCATCAGGCTTCCACAAAATGTCATTATCATTTTCAATCTGTGCAAGAAATAAATAAAAAAATTGCTTCATATCAACCTGAGCATCATTTGGAACTAGAAACCTAGGATCTCCTAGAAGGAGTAATGATGTCTAGATCCTTTATGAGATAACAAAAAACTCTTTTTTCAGCACTTGCCAGAGAAAAATCTATTGCAGGAAAAAGAGGCTTATATTCACTGATACTTCTTCTCCTGTCACACGGATGAACTCCCTGCAGTTTGAGAAATTAAAAACATAAGAGGTCAAAGGTAAACCCAGCTTCATGCTCACATTAAAGTGAAAAAAAAAAAAGATCAGGCTATAGCAACTTCTCTCATCAAGCATTAAACAACATGCAAATAGCTTTCTTAAACACGCACCAAATGTTCTCGACAAAGTTCAACTGCTATAATTGGAGGACAATTTAAACTTGAAATTGCCGGCCGGTTACTCGATCCAGCATTTGCCACCATCAATGGTGTGGCACTTATGCCATCCGAGTATCCTTCTCCTCCAAAGGTTCCAACAGCTGTCTGCATGGTCCTATAAAGCAATTATTAAAAAGAAAGGGTTAGGTGAAAAAACTTGCTTGAATCCTCTACCAAACAAAATTTCTGCGTTCAACTCAAAACTAAATCCAAAAGATCTACCATTTGACCAAAACCGTAAAACAACTCCCATACCTTAACAAAGGCGAAACAATCACCAACTCAATCTTTTTATCAAGTCCACATTCTCGAACATGCTTGCGCAAATTATCAACCTGCCATGATTTCACAAAATTTCCCACAAGTTGAAACATCTAAAGAAAAGGAGCTTGCCCAGTCCATAATTATCAAATTTGAAACGAACTGACGCAATTACCTGCTGCCAGCCGAGAGGAGTAAGGTGTGCATCAAAGAGTTGTTCAGACAAGTATGCACTGAATTCCTTTTCTCCTTCAACATTGTGAATCCCTTGTGCGTGCCTTACCTAAGTATATTAGTAACCTATTTGAACACACACATACAAACGCTGACACCGAAGACAAAGGAAAATGAGATAAAACGAGACGAACCAGGTGAAGGGTCTTGGTACGATGCAATGGATAGAGAGTTGGCCCGGCAGATGCTTCCATTTCTACACACAGAGATCCAAGCCACAGTGTCTAATCAATCACAAAATACCAAAACAAACACAGTTAAACAGCATGCCTATTGAACTAAACCCCATCTGACGAACAAAAGTACCTGAGAAGGAGGAGAAGGAGTAAGGGGCAGAAACGCAGCGTTTAGGATGACGTTCTTGTAGTGGTTGTGGTGGTGGCTTTAAGATCGGTGGAGCAGTTTTGTACTTGGGAAAGGGAACGGACGCGAAAGAGAGATCTAAAAACGCAGAGGAGGGACTTGAAATGGAATATAATATAGAGGACATGGTTTATGGTTATGCTTTTTTTGATTTTAAATCGAGGAAATAGAGAGAGGAGGGAGTGAGCAATTGGAATTAGAATTGTGCTTTTATTTCTTTTTTGCCACTAAACTAAAAGCAAAGCCTTTCTTAAGGTCCTCCTGGCTGTTCGGAGGACAATGGACTCTTTTTTGCTTGCTTTTAGCACATGCCTCAGTTTATTCCTCCAATCACTTTCTTTTGCCGTTTTCAACCTCATTTCTTGGTTTCTTCCGATGATTAAAAACGAGAATTATTCGAAATTTAACGACTAAAGGTTAAATGAAATTAAAAAATTTGTAATATGATTGAAGAAATTGTCTTACTCATCAAAAAAATTAAAATTTAATTAAAAATAAATTATTAAATAAAAATTTATTTATTTATTTTAATTTATACAATTTATTAATTTTACAAATTGACCGATTAATTAATAAATTGATTAATTTTTAACAACAAGAGTTATTAACATAAATCAAATCAAAAAGTTAAAAATCGGACAAAACAATTAGACAATTCACGATTTTATAGTTAATTCGATTGAGTTTTTGATAATTGGATTTTGCTATTCTAAGAAGGATATTCTTTACTTAAGATTTAAAACTGAAAATTTTAGCTTAGGCACTCTTTAACATACATATTTGTAAGCATTTCGGACCATCAACATGCAATAATATTTACTATCATTTGCAAATCCGAAACACTAAAACTCATGTGAACATCAAAATCAAATCTATATCAAATTATACCTTTCTCAAGGGAAATAGCAAAGAAGCTCGTAGTGTCGGAAGAGCACTTCAAATGTTGCTCCTCTACCGGTATTCACACCCTCAAGAGACCAAATAAACCCTTCTGGTGTGCTAGCACCACTCTTAAGACCCCTCTCTCTCTATTACTTGAGGAGGAGGACGGCACTAAGGTTTCCTTTTAGGCAGATGAGTCTTACACAAAACAAATCATACTATATACCTATATATATAGTAAAACCCTAAGGCTCAAAAACTCAAAACCTATTAAAGCCCAATGAATGTTCAGTCTCTTAGTGTGCGACCCTGTAGACTTATTTAATATTAGTAGTAATCTTAAGTTTCTTTTAAGCTCACAAGTTATAAGTGGTCTCTAGCAAGACATCATAACTACTTAATATTAAATTAGGTCGAAGTCTGACATTACCTGAATCATAACTGATAAATTATAGTGTATTATATAATTGATTCATGGGACATACACTAACAATCTCCCACTTGCACAAGAATCAATTATCCACTAGTCCCTTTGTCTCATTATATCTCGACTGAGCATGAGGCAGAAAACAGTGTCATCCTTATTAGGCTCAATCATGTTTCTCGACCTCTAATTTAGATTGTGTAACAAATAACTGACATTCACCTTGTTTGTGCACGACCATGCAACTTTTCAGTCTCATCTCATTGAGGGACTCAAAGATATCTTTCTCCCGTTATATGGGAGAGACAAATTCCATCTTGTTCATCCACATTCTTCCGCATGATTCATAGCATGCCCGAACACTGCTTTTATAATCACCTTTTACGACTGACGTTTGACAATGCGAAAAAAAACTAATCCACATATAGGAAACCGTGACAAACTCAAGTTAAAGGACTATATTCATTCGTTATGAGAACACTTCAAGGATTGTTATATGAGTGTCATAAGTGGTTCTCATCACAACTAATGAATATAGTTGTGATGAGAACCACTTATGACACTCATATAACAATCCTTGAAGTGTTCTCATAACGGGTCGATCCAATCACATATTCTCCAACATGCACCCATGTGATTAACATAATAATATCTCCATATTAAGGACTCGTGAAACATGGTCATCTATTAATTAACATGCTAGTCTCGACAATCATTATGATCCCTTACATTAATGAAATTAACTAGGGGTCTTTAAGAATAATTTTATCCCTGTTACAATAGGGTCTCACGATCAATTCACACAATTGATGCCAATTATAAGATACACATTATTCATGGGGATTATTATTCAAATTCATTTATAACTCCACAAAAAATGAACACAACAAACAATAACTAGTCATTACTAATGGATTATCCAAAAACATGTCATAAAATTACACCCTTACATGATAACACATCCAAGAGTCTGATGCTTAATGCTTCAGTATGATGATCATGCTTAGCCGGTGGGAGAGGCTTACACACCTTCACATCACCTCTTTTAACAATGTGTCAAATAAGGTGAAAACGTCTGAGTATTTGTTTAGTCTTTTCATGATATTTTGGTTCCTTAGCTTGAGCAATGGCTCCATTATTGTCACTATAGAGATCCACTGGATTCACAATAATAGGAACCACACTAAGTTCAATGATGAACTTTCTAACCCAAACAACCTCCTTTGCTGCTTTTGAAGCAACAATGTACTCAGCCTTTGTTGTAGAATCAGCAACTGTGTCCTACTTGGAACTTTTCTAACACACTGTTCCACCATCAAGGCAGAATACAAAAGCTGACTACGATTGGAAGTCATTTTTGTATGATTGGAAGCTAGCATCAGTGTAACCATTTACAATGAGCTCTTCCTAACCTCTATAGATCAAGAACATATCTTTAGTTCTTTTCAAGTACTTAAGAATGTTCTTAACAACTATTCAGTGACTTTCACATAGATCTGACTGGTATCTACTCGTCATGCTCAAAGCATATGCAACATCCACACGAGTACACAACATGGCATACATGATAGATCCTCTAACAGATGCATATAGGATCCTACTCATGTGGTTTCGCTCATCTAGTGCTGAAGGGCATTGAGCCCTACTTAAAACTATGCCATGTGACATGGGTAAGAAGCCTCTCTTAGATTCTTGCATATTGAATGTGTGTAAAACCTTATCAATATAAGTGCTTTGACTTAATCCAATAAGACGTCTCGATCTATCTCTATAGATTCTAATAACCATGATGCAGGTTGCTTCACCCAAGTCTTTCATTGAAAAACAATTTCCTAACCAAGCTTTAACAGATTGAAGCATAGGAATGTTATTTCCAATGAGTAGTATGTCATCTACATACAAGACTAAGAAAACAATTGTGCTCCCACTAGTCTTCTTGTAAACACAAGATTCTTCTTCATTTATGAGGAAACCAAACTCTTTGACTGCCTCAATAAAATGAAAATTCCAACTCCGATAAGCCTGCTTCAATCCATAAATGGATCGCTGAAGCTTGTATATTTTTCTAGTATTTTTAGGAGATGTGAAACCTTTAGGTTGTGTCATGTACACATCCTCTTCCAAATTCCCGTTTAGAAAATTTGTTTTCACATTTATTTGCCAACTCTCATAATCATAGAATACAACAATTGCTAGGAGGATGCGAATGGATTTAAGCATCGCAACTAGAGAATAGGTCTCGTCTTAGTCAATACCATGAAACCCTTAGCAACCAATCGCATTTTGTAGACATATACATTGCCATCCATGTCAACTTTCTTCTCGAAAACTCACTTACACTCAATGGTTTTTAAACCATCAAATGGGTCAACTAAAACCCATACTTTGTTTTCGTACATGGATTCCATTTCACATTCCATGGCCTAAAGCCATTTACAGGATTCAAGGCCCATCTTTGTTCCAAGTAGGATGTAGGTTCGTCATCCTCTATCAGTAATAGATGATGATGTTTAGTCACCATGAAACCATATATTATGGGTTCATGACGGAACCTTTCAAACCTACATGGTGTTGAGGTCACAAGTGTAGTTTCTACAATATTTTGTATATAAAACCGAGGTTCCTCTTGTGTTGGACCATTCTTCTGTGACTCTTGAATTTCTTCAAGATGTACTTTACTCCCACTAGTTCCTTTAGAAAGAATTCTCTCTCTAAAAAGATACCATTTTGAGCAACAGAAGCTTTGTTCTAGGCGGGATTGTAAAAGTAGTATCTTTTAGTTTCCTTAGGATATCCCACGAAGAAGCATTTATCGGATTTGGGTCTAAGTTTTTCAGATATTAACCTTTTAACATAAGCTTCACATCCCTAAATCTTTAGAAAAGACAAAGTAGGAACCTTTGCTGTCCATGTTTCATATAATGTCTTTTCTACTGCCTTTGATGGCTTTCTATTTAATATAAACTCAGCTGTTTCAAGATCATATCCCCAAAAAGATAATAGAAGATTCACATAACTCATCATGGATCGAACCATATCTAATAATGTTCGATTCCTCCTTTCAGACACACCATTCCATTGTGGTGTCACCATTCCATTGTGGTGTTCCAGGTGGAGTGAGTTGTGAAACTATTCCACACTATTTGAGGTGGTCATCAAACTCTTAGCTCAAATATTCACCACCTCGATCCGATCGAAGGGCTTTTATTATCTTGCCAATTTGGTTTTATACTTCATTTTGAAATTCTTTGAACTTTTCAGATGATTTAGATTTATGTTTCATCAAATAAACATAACCATATCTACTGAGATCATCAGTAAATGTAATGAAATAATGAAAACCTCCTCTAACAGTAGCATTTAATGGTCCATATATATCAGTATGTATGAGTGCTAATAAATCAGCAGCCCTCTAACTGTGTCCAGTAAAAGGCGTTTTAGTTATTTTTGTCAATAAACAAGATTTGCATGTCTCATATGACTCAAAATCAAAAGAGTTTAAAAGTCCATCATTATGGAGCTTATGCATGCGATTTTTTTTATATGTCCCAAACAATAATGCCAAAGGTAGGTGGAATCCAAATCATTAGATTTGAACCTCTTGGTATTTATGTTACAAGTAGGCCTTTGTAAATTTAGAACATAAAGCCCATTCTCTAATTGGGTTCTACCATAACACATGTTATTAGGAGAAAATGAACAACAATTGTTCTTAATCGTAAAACAAAACCTTCCATGTCCAAAATTGAAACAGAGACAATATTCCTACTTATAGCAGGTACATGGTAGCAAATTTTAAGTTCCAAAACCATGCCTGAAGGCGAAGTAAATGAAATGTCCCTACAACTAAAGCAATAACTTTTTCTACATTGCCTACGCATAGGTCCACTTCACCTTTGCCAAAGTTCTACTACTTTACAGTCCTTGAACAAAATGCGAGCACCACAACTGGTATCCAATACCTAAGATGTAGAACTGAAAGTAGCAACATTTACTTCTATAACATAAATACCTGAAGTAGAAGTGTCATAACCCTTCTTCTTCTTTAGATCTTCCAAATAGCATTTTCTCTTCACTCATCACAGTAATGGCAAAGATCGTCATTAAAAGACCATACTTGGTCTTGGGGTTAGGATTGGGCTTGCTCTGATTTTTAATCGGACCTTTGCCCTTGCCCCTCCTTTTACCATTGCTTTGTTTCTTAAAACCTTTCCCCTTTTGGACCAAGAGGACCTTAAGGGTAGGGTCCTTCTTAATGTTTTTCTCACCAGTCTTGGGCATCCCATGCAACTCAGTCAAAGATTTATTCAGATTATGCATATTATAGTTCATAATGATGGATGATGTCGGTAGCAACTCTTGGCTTATAGGAAATCCCAATCTTTCCAAGTTCTCAACAAGGTCAATCATCTTCATGGCATATGGGTTGACTGGGCTCCCTGTTGCTGGCTTGCGCTCCAAGAAAGACTTCATAGTTTGAAATCTATCAATTTGTGCTTGTTCCTGAAACAGAATTTTTAAACTTGTAATCATCACATAAGCTCCCACATTTTCAAACTGCTTTTGGAGGTCTAGGTTCATAGTTGCCAACATAAGATAACCAGCATCGAGAGCATCATCTTCACGCTTCTTATAAGCATTCCTTTCAGCAAGGGGAGTAGTGGAAAGAGGTGCCCTTATGGAGAGTGGCTTTTCAAAGACATAGTCTTTCTTTTCTTGCTTGAGAACAATTCTCAAGTTTATGTACCAGTCCAAAAATTTTGAACTATTCAACTTGTCCTTCTCAAGGACAAATTGCAGTGAAAAACTAGATGAAGTAATGGTGGTCATGATTATCTACAATAAAACTTGCAAAATTTCAGTGACATGTCCATTAATAAAACCCAGTTATTAACAATTAAGAAGTTCTCACTATACCCATATACTAAATGTCCCTCGAAAATGAGTATAGTGGTCTAAGATCTATATTTCACTAAGACCCAAGTGAGCTTTGGCTCATAGCCTAAATCATAGTTATTTAGGTAAGCAATTGTTTGCTAGTTATATCATATAAAACTCTTGGTTGTTAGTTGACATTTATGTTGCAGCTCCCAACTATATGCCTCAAGGTTCAAAACCATTTTGATAACCCCGTTAAGTAAACCATTCCTCACTTATAAGTAACCGTTACCCATCTTGCTGTACTTGAATAATCAAGAGCATCTTGCTTTGGCAAGTCCACTTCTCAACGATTTAAGTCTTTGCAGGTGTAGAATTGGAAAGGCATCAATTATTACTTAATACTATTGAGGGATTAAGTTTATTATGAAATTGCCATTTACATGCATTAATGAAATTTTAAGTAAAAGCATGAATAAGAAATAATAACGTGATATAGTATGGCCTTTAAACTATGAAAATCTAACCTCCATCATGAATGTCTTGTAGCAAATGGATCACCATCCTCGTACCTTCATTCTAGCCAATTCGATTTTTCAATTAACTTGAAAGATACAATATTACAACTGAAACTAGTAATAACATAATTATTACATGAAAACACAACGACACGCAGGCCGTATCCAAAATGTAAAACAACTATGGGCTATACAATTTACCATTCATAATCAACATACATAATAAATGCAAGATATCAAATATCAATGTAACACCCCATTACCCTAGGGTACGTACCGGAACGCCCGTAGGTCATTCCGACACATATCCTAAAATAACAGAGCGCTACGTGCAATTACTATAAAACTCCTATGGCATCACATACATTAAAAGAATAATAACCAGTAAATGTAATTC
>JANZXR010000002.1:3787410-3797589 GCA_027575705.1 Erythroxylum echinodendron | reverse complement strand
GCAAAAACTTCCTTCTATTAATTAAGTAAGGGTATAATGGAAAATACTAAAATATCATGAGGTTATTATTGGAAGGTTGCATAATCTGCTTATCTATTTCTGCGGTGGCATCGAAGTTTTTTCCAACCTGCGGTAGATAAGTACCTATTCCCACCGCACCGCAGATCCAAACGCACCCCAAATTACCTGTTCTTGTTATTTTATTCTTACAGTATTTCATAAAAATCTGTTTATTCAATACATGAAACCCACAATAGTTAAATGTTGAGGATCACTTGAAAAAAAGAGGAAATAAGGTAAGGAAAACAGAAGATCTCCTTTCTACGTTCTAACAATAAGATCAAAAATACTCTGTCCCACTCAGTTTCATAAAAATTCATCCCTCTAATGGACCCGCGAAAACTGAATGGCCAGATCATTTGAAAACAGGGGGATAGGGTGTCAGGTCCTGAGTGACGTTAACTCCGGCCTCCAGTCCTTTTTCCGGTTCAGACAGAAGGGGGCGTCAAAGTTTTCAGCGACACACGAATTTATTATTTTGTTCGTTTGGGTTACAGATATTTTGGTGAAAAAAGACATGACTCTAGTCCCAGCACGGGAAAAAATCAAAGAGAAAAGGATCATAGTATATACTAAATAATGCATACTAAAATACTTGTCATTATAATCCAGTGGTGTCCTTTTCTGCGTGTCCTATACATTATCCAACTTCGTGCAGCTCGGTTACCAAGGCATTGTCCATTCCCGAGGGAGGGTGAGAGATAACAGAGGGATGAAGCTCGATGAACAGAGCTGCTTACAGGAATTACAAACTCTAGGTGGAGAGAATTGGGAAAACTTTCCAGGTTTCTCAGCGGAAATGAGTGAGCTTTTATCTAGTAGCTGTAGCTGGAACTATGATTGTTCCTGTGAAGAATTCTCCATACTGCAACAAGACTTGAACAACTACTACTGCTTCGATGGAATCAATGGCTTCCCGTTTGGAGATGAATTATCTGGATCACATTTCAGAGATGAGTTCTCGGTACCAAAGTTTACTGAGTCTTCGCGTGTCACATTTGAGACGCTACCATTTTCCCTCCAAGAAGACACATCAATATCCATACTGGAGAATGAGGAGCACGGTCTGGTTACAGCTAATGATGGCCATGATTTGGAGAAGAAAGCTACTTGCAAAGATGAGCTGATTCAGTCCCCTGACCCTCCTGAAGTGCCGGTTTTGAACATTGGTTCTTGTCCAGGAAGAAAAGTTCGAGGTAAGAAGCTTGATGGGCAGCCATCAAAGAATCTAATGGCTGAGAGAAGGCGTAGAAAGAGGTTAAACGACAGGCTTTCATTGCTGAGATCAATAGTTCCCAAGATAAGCAAGGTAAGTAGTGTTGCAGCTCCAAACTACCATTTTGATAAGTTTCTTGCACTTGAAGGAGGTCAATTGTCTGATATCTCAAAATCTTTGCACCAGATGGACAGGACATCCATACTCGGAGACACAATAGATTACATAAAGGAGCTGTCGGAGCGAATCAAGTTCCTGCAGCAGGAAATTCAGGTGGGTAAAGATTCAGATGAGTTGAAGGACATAAAATCAAGTGAAATCGTGGTGAGGAACTCACCTAAGGTACATGCACTGTGCTTATCTATGAGAACTCTTTAAGAAATACCTGAAAATAATTTTCTTAACTGTTCCATCTACAGTTCGACGTCGAAAGAAGAAATGCAGGTACTCGAATTGAGATCTGCTGTGCAGGAAAGCCTGGGTTGTTATTATCAACCGTAAAAACTTTAGAAGCATTAGGAATGGAGATTCAACAATGTGTTATTAGCTGTTTCAATGAGTTTTCAATGCAGGCTTCTTGCTCAGAGGTTAAATTTCGGCCATCAAACTCGTATTGTTCTTATTTCTAAATGACTGATGCTGATGACTAGTTTGTGTTCTGTCTGTTCTTAATTACAGGAATTGGATCGCAGGGTATTGGTGAGTTCAGAAGAAATAAAGCAAGCATTGTTTGCGAGTGCAGGATATGAAGGAAGATGTATGTGAAACAAGAGACGAATAATATGGAGGAAGTGCATCTTAGGCTGTAGTCCAACTCGTTGGTAAAATCTTTCTGAAAGGTCTAAATATTGGAGGTCTTGTATTCTGGGTTTTCTGAGTTCATGGGTCTCTTTTAAAAGTTCTAAACATGAGAGTTCTCGTATTCTAGTCTCTTGTGAGTTTATAAAGCCTTTTAAGTGTTAAGAATGGAATGAAGGGTATAACGTTGGCTGCTGCATAAAAAGGGGTCGAATAGAATGAAGGCAGCCATGTTAAGAAATCCCAAAGTTCAAATTCTTGTAAGCACATCTTTCTCAGAGTCGGTGTCCTCGTATTCAAACAATAAATATAGCCGAAGATGAATGAGGTGTTTGGAAACTTAGAATTGAATTCATTAATGAATTGGATTCAATTATATTAGTAAGATTGAATTAAATTTAATTTATATTGTTTGGAAAAAATCTAGTAATATTAGAATTGAATTCAATTATACTATTTAAAAGGGGGCGAGGATAGTGTAAAAGGTTGTGGGTTCAAATCTAGGGAGAAGCAGCCTTTATTAACGTGATGTAATTCTTCTGGTAGTGGCCCATCCCTTGGAGCAGGTACTCCTACTACTGTCTAGGATCAGACCCAGATTTACTTATCTATGAGTTTTAGTGGGTGACTCATAGGTCTCAGGATTAAGGTGAAGCTCAGAACCTGAGTTATATAAAAAAAATGAATTCAATTATTTCATATGATACATTTACCCCTAAATTATAATCTGAAGCTGAAAAGAGTTAGAAAACAGAAGAATATGTTGCTGAAGCTGAAGCAAAGGCAAAGAATAATACCTCCAATAGATAGAGTAAAATTGAGAGATAGGAAAAAGAAGCAGACGTGTTATTGCGTGAACGAAAGGGAGGCTGTTGTTGCGTAATCTGCTGGTGCGTGAGTTTGCTATTAGGAAAAGAGTGGCGTCGTCTGCTGTTGAGAGAATGGTTATTATGTTAAAGTCGTGGGTATTATTGAGTTTCAACGTTAAAAAAGAAGAGCTATAGTCTTTAGAATTAAATTAACGTGAATTATACTGTGAATTAAATTTATAAAATGAGTGAGTTTTAAACCCACGTATGAATTCAATTCATGACTTTTTTTTTGTTTCAAACGTATCAATTGAATTCAATCTCCCCACGTTACAATCAGGCTGTAAGAAAATAGACACGCTTCGGATTGGTATGTTTTGATTTTTTATCTACCAATTTAAAGTTACCAACTGAATCAAAGTTCGTTTTTAAATTAAAAGTGGGAATATATTAAATTTATAAATATTAATTAGATTAAGTTCATCTCTAATTTATTAAGAATTATATAATTTATGAATTATTATATAATTTTAACAATTAATTTAATAATTTTTAAAATAAATTTGAACATTTATAATTATGTTAAAAATGAATTTTAAATAAAAATTTTAATTGTTATGTTTCACATTAGTATTGATATGACACATAATTTATATTTTTAATATGATACATATTTTACGTGAAACATAAACATAAAATTAACGAACCACTTTTATGTTAAAATTTTAAAATTTATTTTAAATTATTAACAAAAATTAATTAAACTAATTTAGTTATAATTAATCCTAATAACTAATTAAGTCAATTACATTTTTTAATTTAAACTCTCAAATAATCATAAGAAATCAAATTTTCAATTTTAGCAATTCCATCGCTATCTCTTAACAAATTTCAAATAAACTCCAAATCTCAAATTTTTTTTTCTCGACCGCCATCTGAAGATCCAAGAAAACTCCATGTGAAGAACTAGTTGCTTTTTCATATTTTTTCTTTGTATTGGGTGCTTTTATTCTCTTTTATCTCCCACCATTTGCTGTCTTGCTCGTTATTTGATTGGAGAAGGTTGTGTGATTTGTATTTACTATTTACTCATAAGGAACTTGTTCATCGGAGTCTTTTTGAAATCACGTATTCTTGTGTTAGTGCTATTTCGTTAGATTCGTTAGCATACTTCTGATTTGGTGAAGTAGTATGGATGAAGAGCGAGGAAGAACAGAAAGGATGAGGGTATTGTTATCATTATCACTACCATTAAAGATTGTAGATTAATACAGTAGTAATATCATTCTTCTTCAATTGGTTTGTAGTAATGTCATTCTTAAGACCTAATCATCGGATTAAATCTGAGTGTGATCAAGTATATATTGACCTGTTAATATCAAGTCAAGTCAATCAGATTTCTCATAATTAGTGGAATCCAAATAATTTGTTAAAATCCGAACTTGAAATCAGTCACACTCAAATTCCTGAGCTGAAGTCCTGTTGAATTGATTTGACGAACTGGAGATCAAAGCTCAAAGATACGAGCTTTTACCTACTCCACCGCATCTTAAGCATCATCAATTACGAATGCTGAAAATAGTTTGTTCCAGTGAAAAATAGGACTGAGAGGGTAAGTATTCTAAGAAAAATGGTAAGAAAAGCTCATCTCTATATTGAAAATAAGAAATAAAGTAATTACAACCGATTATACTTATCAGAATACAAGATACAGGCACAAACCGGTACAGGGATCAAGCTCACCTCACTAATAAGTTTCCTAAAAGCTGAAGAGTTGCATATGAAAGAGTAGGACAGATTTAACCTTGGAAAAGCATCTCACAAGAAATAAATGGAGGTTCTATAAGGGACCTCTACAATTCAATGTCGTATTGAAGACTAAAATGGGGTTAACAATGGCAAGAAGCTGAGGAAATTTCCTTTTTTCCTTATTCAATTCTGAAAAAGTGAACTGAGGTATCAATTGAGGAAAATATTAGGATGGTACTACTTCTGGCTTTGTTTGGCTCGAAGCTTTTGTTCCAATACAGCTACTTCTGTCTCAAGGCTGAAAATTCTGTTCAAAGCATGCATATTCTCAAGGGTTTCATTAAGAGTCCTACTGTCACTTCCATCACACCTCAGATGCTGCATTGGACCATGCAGAAGCTTATTCACGATACCACGGCTAAGATCATCCACGGCTCTCCTTGTCTTCTTTGAGATATCATCATCCATTTTTGACAGGCACTTCTCTAGCTCTGCAGCTCTGATTCTCTCAGCATAAGCCCTCAATTTTTTGATTGTAGGAACCGTTTCCAACGAATCCCTCCAAGCTTCAAATTGTTTTGATTCATCAAGGATAATTCCCTGAGCTTCCATTGCTTTCCGGAGACGATCTTCTTTGTTAGCAGCCACAACCTCCTTAAGGTCATCAACATTGTAAACTTGTGCACCGTCGACATCATTGACGCATGAGCCCACATTTCGTGGAACAGAGATGTCAACAAATAACCTCAAACCACCTACTTCTGAACCAACAGCGGGAAGATCCTTAACATGCTCTTTCAAAAATAATGGAGCTTCTGAAGCTGTGCTGGTGAATATGACATCAGCTTCAGAAGCACAAGTTAGCATCTCAGTCAGGGGCTTGTAGATAATCTCAACATCTTTCAAGTCTTCACGTATGGCAGCAACTTTTTCCTCACTTCTGTTAACTACCACCATCTTTGTGCAGCCCTTTGCCACCAAATGTTTTATGACAAGCTTCCCCATCTTGCCTGCTCCAATAACTAACATTCTGGCATTGGCATGTGACGATTCAGGAAGCTTCATTAAAGCCAGTTCAACAGCTGCAGAACTTACAGAAACCGCCCCAGCAGCTATATTGGTCTCAGTTCTAACCCGCTTTCCAACAGTGATTGCATGCTTAAACAGCCCACTAATATTCCTCCCAAAACCAACAACTCCTTGTCCAACTTTCACAACTTGTTTAACCTGAGCAAGAATTTGACCTTCTCCAAGAACAAGAGAGTCAAGTCCTGCAGAAACTTCAAAGAGGTGTCGCGTGGCATCATTGTTGTACAACAAAAACCTGTGCTGAGAAATTTCTGAAACAGAGATACCACTTGTCTGTAACAAAAGTAGAATAAAAGATAACTGGTCAGAAACACAGTAAAGAAAAGCAAATCAATTTTTTCAATCCAGAACAAGCTAGATCTCAATAATTGATGTATTATTAGGGACATATGAGATTATTCATAAGGGATGATTGAGATCATTGTACTAAAATAATAGAAGGCAGCTACTCAGAGAATCATTTGCTGTAAATGTTTTAAAAAATGCCATGTTCCTTAACCATGAAATCACATTTAGTTTCTAATTGAATTTTGAATGGTGTAGAATAAACAGAAAATAGAAAAGATAGTTTAGTAGTCAATAAACAGCATAACTAAAAAGAAAGAAAAAGACCTTTGACATCCATTCAGTCACTTCTTTCACCCCGCGATGCTGAGACAGGGCAACAACGTATATCTCCATTCGGTTACAGGTGCTCAGAACGGCAGCCTCTTCGATATGATTCAATCCACACAACTCCCCAATGGCTCGAGGCCATTCAGCTTCTGGAATGGCAAGTTTTTCACGCATTTCAACGGGAGTAGTGTGAACACTTAGCCCGATAACCACAATGCTGGCTCTTTCCTTCGTATATCCTGAGAAAGGTGAATGACAAGACAATCAGATAACAACACAAGTTGGACACTTTACGGTAATACATCAAAAGATGGACTATGTACAATTATTCGGTTGTACAATCTAACAAAGGTAAAAAGATAACGGGATGGTAAGACCACACCAAGTACTACAGGGGTTCAAATCGTGGCCTTTATCAGAAAGGGACACGTTGTTCCTTTCACTTTTGATAAACCCTTCCAATTAACAATCCAAACACTAGTATAAACAATATTGGAAATATAAATAATAAATGCATGGAATGCTCTTTTAGAACCCCAAAATCTGCAAGTGGAACCTGATCGTACATCAGACTCCTAAAAGCCATGTCAGTTTTGAATTAACCAGTACAGTCTCAACAGTATTAACGGACAGATAAATATCCACGAACAATGACGGTAAAACAAAGACAAAATTTATCAAGCTTAAATCAGTTGAAAATCAGACTCACTATCGGCCGCGGACGTCTTTAGCTGTTCAAGAGCGGACAAGCGCGAAACCCTAGCCGGATCGACGCCGGCGTCAGCCTCAATGTCGGCGTTGGTAGGTGATCCCGTGACATCGCATCTCACCCCTCCTCTCCTAGCCAACATTGTTCTGCGATTGCTCAGACCCGGTTCGCAGACCAACCGAACCTGCAACGGCGGACACATGTGAACCCTAAACGCCACCGAGGACGACGGAGAAGAAGAATTCGACAACAAAGTCTCCAATTTGGAACCGGCCAAGGTGATGGCGAAACCGCTCGAAAAAGCCATGGCAGCCAGATAGCGTTCAAACCCTAACCGTAAATCTCCTGCCCGGGGGAAGGAATTTGAGTGGCCGGAGAGGTTTATGAGATGCCAAACGACCTCCGGCAAAGGGGAGCGAGAAGATAAGCGTGTGGCCAACGTTGTGCCTGTGTTTGGTCTTATAGTTTAGTGTTGATTTTCCTAGTTTTAGTTTGACATTGAAAGTAGTGGTCGGTACAATGTTATTGACCTTGCACAATTGGGAGTTGAATAAGTGGGATTATTGGGGAAAACTAAAAATAAAAATAAAAAACAAATCCGACTGTTGAGGGTTGGAGGATCGTAATCGCTCTCTCATTTGGGATTCCTGAATTCTGATTGGTGGATGTCATGCACGTTTTATCCACACTCCATTTCCAAGTCCATCCTCTACTCGGACCACATTTTTCGGGTATGGTTCATAAAGTAGGATTGACCCGAAACTGCTAAAATCTAGACGATAGTACCGTACCTTCTAATGCCTTTATGATTCTTGGAATCTGGTTGTGTGTCAGCGTTCGTGAACTACAAGAAGGGATATGACATCGTGGCACTTTCTTGTCCGTTAGATTTTGATGAGAACTGTTGATATGTATGAAACAGATAAGGTGGGAAGCGGGGGATCACCAAAGTAGTGACCGAGATTGGTTCCCAAGATTTCAGGGTGTATATTTGCCACAACTTGGAATCCAACGGTCGTGGATGGAACTTGGACTCACGTTTAGGGATAGGATTATCAAGTCACCATTGTGATAAGACAACACCAAATCACACTAATCATTTGATCTAATTAAAATTAATAGATTTCGTCATGCTATGTCAAAACAAATTAATAGATATTAATATTTCATCATGCTATGTCAAAACAAATTAATAGATATCAATATTATTGTTTCACCGTTAGGCATCTTTTACTTGATTAAAAACCATTTTTGTATGATTTTGAATTTCTCTCTTTTGGCCGCTAGTATTATGCGGTACGTATGATACTGGCTAAATAATGGTACAAAATAGGCACATTTATGTATTGAGTGTAAATACCGGTTGGTACTGGCCAATATTACGGTTAATACTGAAAATTTTTAAAAATATAGGGTCTAAGTTGTAAAATTTTCAAATTTTAACTCCCCTTTTTTTTCAAAACTTTTTTAATTTTTTATTTAGTTAAATTTTTATTGTGATTTTTTAATTTTTAATTTAAAAATAAAATAAATATTTTATTACTAATAATAATTATACATTAAATAAAATTAAAAATAAATTATTTGTTTAATTTATTTTAATCTTTTATATAATATTTATTAATAAAGTATTAATAAAAATAGTTTATTTTTAAAAATAAATAATTTAAAATTTATTCTTTATAAACTAATTTATATATTTTTTATTATTAAATAAAATTTTATTTGAAATATATATTTTAAAAAATTTTAAATTTAATTATATTTATTAATAATTATTAAATTAATTGTATAAATTAAATTAAATTAAGATATTTGTAATTTTAGTAATAATTAATTTATTAATTAAACGTATAATATATTTAATTGATAGTAAATTAAATAATGTATATTTTTGTTTCATGTTTCAATTCTACTTGGTTGTTTCCTTATCATGAACTCTTATTGTAAATTATAATAATTTGACAGCTAAGGATATTTATTATTTTTTATTTGATGTTTTGGTGTAATTATTATTTATTATATAATGAAAATCAATATTGTAATATTTTAAATACTTTATATTGTTATTAATTTTATTTTTGCATGATAATGATTATTTTCATATGAATTGTGGTCATTATTTATATGTGAAATATATGAAAATTATTGTTATTTCATATTAATTGTAATTATTATTTAATATTTTAATTTTTAGAGACAGGGCTAAAAATATACAATACAACTGTATAATATGACAATGGACTATTTTGTAATTTTTAAAAAAATTCATGGACTATTTTATAAATTAAAAAATTATTTGAAACGATATTCGATATTGATCGGTACCGATATAGTATCTTATTAGAACTCAATCTAATATCAAGTCCGGCAAGATATTTGTAACATTGATTACTTTGACTTTTGCGTTTGGATCATCCTACTTGGAGTTTGAGATAGATATGATGCACCAAAAGAAATGAATTGTTAGGCCCTGATATCAGACTAACAGCCTGTGTTAGTTCAAGGGATGGAATAGATAAGAAATAGAATAGTTATTTTTAGGAATAAAATAGTTGTCCTTAGGAATAGAAAAGATGATGAATATAATATAATGAGTATTACTTTGTTTGGTTCAAGGAATGAAATAAATAAAGAATTTCTATGCCAATGTTTGATTTGAAAATATAAACTTGGAATGACAAAGGAATAATTAATAAAATGACAAAAATATCCTTATCCTTATCCTTATCCTTATCCTTTGCTGTTATTGTTGTTGTTGTTGTTGTTTTGTTGTTGTTGTTGTTGTTGTTATTATTATTATTATTATTATTATTATTATTATTAAATTCATGATTATTATTATTTATTTTATTATTATTCAATTCCTTATTATTATTAATTTTTAATATTATTAATTTTATTATTTTAATTAATTATATTTATGTATATAATAATAATAATAATAATAATAATAATAATAATAATAATAATAATAATAATAATAATAATACTACTACTACTACTAGTAGATTTGCTGAGACGGAAATAAAGATATCAAATTTCTACCAAGATAAATAGAAATTCCAACCAATAAAAACCCCAATGAACCTAAAAAAAGTATAAAGGCCCAGCAGAAATTACTTGTTTTTCGA
>JANZXR010000002.1:3754041-3779804 GCA_027575705.1 Erythroxylum echinodendron | reverse complement strand
CCAATGAACCTAAAAAAAGTATAAAGGCCCAGCAGAAATTACTTGTTTTTCGAGACCCCGCTATAAACTCTATCCATGTATGTTCTGATCGACAACTCATACTAAATCCGATTGCATTTTATTGTTTATTGTAAGTGGGAGACTAGCCTAAGTAAATAGAAATTGGATAAATTTGACCTTTTTTTATGAAGTAACTTAGTAGTAGTAGTAGTAGTAGTAGTAGTAGTAGTAGTAGTAGTAGTAGTAGTAGTAGTAGTAGTATTATTATTATTATTATTATTATTATTATTATTATATTCCTTATTATTATTAATTTTCTTCTTCTTCTTCTTCCTAATTTTAATATTGTTAATATTATTGTTATTATTAAATTCCTTATTATTATGCACTTTCTTCTTATCATATGACTTTCCAACATTTTGCGGTAGTTAATTTTTTCTGGTCCAACTCATGTTAGCATTCATTATATAGTCGCAATTGCAATATAAAATAACAATGTAACGATATTAAGAATAAATATAACATTGCGCTTTAAATTGCTAAAAAGTTATTTAGTTGAACAAAAATTAAGTTTCAGTACTATTTTAAATAACTAGACAAAATTTTAAGCTTCAACATATCCTTCAATGTGTGGCAAGAAACCTTCTCACCCATCAAAGTCTCTGAGAAGGAAAAACAGTGAAAAACACGAGCATTTGTATAGAATGATCAAGAATTTTGCCAAAAGCAATATCCCTTTCATCATTTGTGAGCCCCTCTATGCACTTGTTTGCCTTTATTTTGATTAAAGGTTAACACGTAGTCCTTTGTTTCGGTTTGCGAGCGTGCCAGGAATTTAAAGTGATTCCAAACTAAGACTGAGATCAAACGATTGTGTATGCTAGAAAGAGACAAAAATCTAACAGAAAAGAACTTTGTTTTATTGATAAAAAATTCAGCAAAATGCAATGATTACCAAATTGAAAATTGCTGGAATCAATTTAAAAATGAAAGACTAATTCTAGGAAAAAATAGAGGATTGCCGAAAATAGAAATAGCCCATAGATTTGCTGGGATGCCATGCTTTTGATATGTCAGAGGTTGGAGAACCTTTTTTCTGCTTCGAAACTTCTATTTATAGCCAACGATGATGAGTGTCCTTTTCCAATTCAAACTTGTAATCCTGATAAAATTTTATCCTTCTAGATATAGATAAAATTTGGATAAACTTTATCATATCTAATAGAGATAGAGTTTGGGCTGGTGTCTATCAAGTGTATCATCATATCTCCTCTTTATCTTGGACTTCTAGACTCCCATTCCAACTCCAACTCTACTACATCCTTTTTTGCTAGACACTAGAATCTGATGGGCTAGGGTCAATGGACTTCTTTTGGACTCCGAACTATGGGCTTTTTTTTGGGCTTCGAGTTTTCAGGTCAAAACAGTAAAAATGGGCTGAACTCATTTTTCGGTGTAAACAATTGCCCCCTGCACCATTGGGCTTAGAGGTATAAGCCCTATGGTGGTTCTTGAACATCTGGTTAATGCCTTTGCCTAGAGTACCCTTTGGATGCTTTGTCTGCTTCAATTCCTCACGAGATTATATCCAACGGTCCGCCACCTATGATTAGAAATAACTCAAGCAGATCTCTATGATGGCCCTCTGGATATAAATCGTCAAATGGACATGGACATCGAAAATTCAAAAGACTTTCTGACAAATACCGCGCCAAACACCAAGCCCAAGGCAGAACCCATTCGAAGCTTTCTTTTAAAAAACAAACCCTCCAGCTTTAAAAAAAACTCTAGTGTTGTCGATATTTAAGGGCCACTCCTTTTCTTCATCAAACACCTGAAGGAACGGTTTTCAAAACTTCCCCACAAAAGCTTCTTCTCCTCTTCGACTAGTGCACGTACCGTTCTGTCGCTGTTTCCAACATCGCACATCCCTTACACCTTCCACTCTTTAACATCGTTGAAGCCCCAGTCGTCTGAAGGAGTTTCTCCGCCGTCGCCGACCACCTGTAAGCTTGCGCTTGCTTCTCCTCTTATTCATTCCTTCAACTTTTGCCAACTCTAACAAACCGTGTTCTTTTCCAGAAACACCATAACTTTCTTCTTTTTACCGTCGAAAGCTCGGCAAATCACTCGATAGGATGCCAGGTACGAACCTTCTTGAACTCCATCATTTTGATTTTTGAGTGATCATTGGACCTTCTGGTGACTACTGCAGTTTTTGGTGACCTTGAGAGTTCCCAGTGACCTACAAGGTTTGGGATGTCTCTGAAATTTGAAGTTTGGGAATTGTTGTTTGGTTGGTGTAGTGAGTACTGGTAATGTATTTTAGGAGTGTATTTGCTTGCAGGTAGTTTTAGGAACTGCCAATTACAGGGAAAACTCTACCAAATTTCTTCAGAAACTGACCTCCTATTTGTGTATTGTAGACTCATAAGCCCTTCTAGCTTTTCCTGGATCGATGGACATGGTCACCGAGCAGGTATAGACCTCTCCTTTTGTGTTCCTTTACCCTTCGACATTTCCTTCAGTCTAAACAGCTTTAATTGTTGAGGGTGATTCTCAACAATGCCTGGCTGTTTCTCCGTCCTCTCCAACTCCTCCGGGCATGTCTTTTCCTTTACTCAAGGGAGAAACCCTTCTTTTCCATCATAATTCATTCGCTGCGCTCGGTAAACAGGGGACGTGGATTCCCAACGTGTCGGAGTATGGAGCTTGGGTAGCCACCTTACGGCCATACTTTAGAAGTCACTAGAAGTAGGCTGGTGTTGCTGATCTTATCGAGCTCACCCTACACCAGCAATATTTTGACAGGGACCTGGTCATGGGAGCCTTACGTTTCTGGAGTCATGGCTGTAATTCTTTTATTTTTCCCCATGGTCCAATGTCGGTGACCTTAAGGGATGTAGTGGCGATCATTGGCCTACCTTTACAGGGAGAGGAGGCTGCTTCTGCTATTGTCCCAGAAGAAGATAGCTCTTTAGAGGATGCACTGGTTTCTCTGCCCGCTGCTTCTTCTTTCAGTGGAGTGAGTGACTCTTAACTCGGCTACTACTTTCTTCCCTCTGCTCTTTGACATTTCTAACTACTTGTTTCTTTCTTTTGCAAGTAGTGAAGCAGGCCAAAGATCTGGACCTACCAGGTCAAAATTTGGCATTGATGTGGTACTTGGTTAACAAGTACATCACTTGTTCCTCGACGGGGAGGCTTACCAAGGAGACTAAGAACTTGGCTCTCGCACTCCATTAACTCGTGCTTCTGGTTTATTGGACCTCATATATACAAATGTTCGTGGACCCTATACAACCACGTGCAATGCTAGATATGTTATGACATTTATAGATGATTATTTCCGCTATTGTTATATGTTCTTGTTTAAGGAAAAGTCTGAAATTCTTGATAAATTCAAAGTCTTTAAGACTAAGGTTGAGATCTAGTTGGAAAATCAATAAAGATTATGAGATTTAATAGGGGAGGTAAATAATATGACAGACATAGGGTTGCAGGACAAGAAAAGGGTCTACTTTCCAGGTATTTGGAATTAGTTAGAATAGTGACTTAGTTCACTACGTTGGGTAGTCCTGAGCAAAATGGTGTGGCCGAAAAGCGCAATCGCATCCTAAAGGACATAATGAGGTCGATACAGAGCAGGACTAATCTACCCAAATACCTTTGAGGAGAAGTCATCAAGACGACATTATATATCTTAAATAAAATCCCAAATAAGTCAGTACCTAATACTCCTTTTAAATTGTGGAAAGGGTGGAAATCAGCACAGATATATAATCCTTATAAGAGTAAATTGCAACCTCATTCCACTAATTGCTATATAATAAGATATCTCAACCACTCTAAAGGCTACAGATTTTACTGTAAAGAAAGAGAGGCCAGAATAATGGAATCATAGAAGGCTAAGTTTCTGGAATACGATGTCCATGATGAGGGTGAACCCTCACACCCTTCAGAAGATAATAGGACAGATACTACGATCATTTTGTATCCACCACTCATACAGTCAGGTCCAGTGGATCAATATCCAAGTACTATGCTTGTGCAGGCATAGGAACCTATACCTGTTCAGGCAAAGGTTCCCGGGGTACGAGAACTTATGCAGTTACATAGATCCACCAAAGAGAGACGACCTGTTATCTCATCAAATTACATAATCTATTTGGGTAAGCAAGATTATGATATATGATATGTTATCAGTTACTTTTACAGAAACTATTTCTGGACCCCATGCAGACTTGTGATAGGACGCAATGAAAGATGAGAAACAAGATATGAGGCACAATAAGGTATGAGAGCTAGTTAATTTGTCTTAACATCGCAGACCTGTCAGTTGCAAGTGACTATTTAAAACCAAAAAGAACACATAAGGTCTAGTTGAGCGATTTAAGGAGTGATTAGTTGCCAGGGGATGCACTCAAAGAGAAGCAGTTGACTTTGATATTACCTTCTCTCATGTATCCTCAAAGGATGCATTTAGAGTGATTATAACAACAATAGCTCATTATGACATAGAGCTACATTAGATGGACGTTAAAAACTGCTTTCCTGAATGGTGATATTTATGAGGAAGTCTATATATAAAGCAACCTGAAGGATTTCAGGATCAAGGTGCAACTAAAAAAGTTTAATATACAATATGAAACAAGCTTCCAGACAATGGTATCTAAAGTTTGATGAAGTTTTAACCTCTTTTCACTTTGTAGAAAACAAAGTTGAAAGATATTTATACTGCAGGGTCAGGGGAAACAAGGTCATCTTCTTATTGTTGTATGTGGATGATATATTACTCGCGTCAAATGACTTGACAGTGTTGTATGAAGTTAAGCAAATTTTGGCCAAACACTTTGACATGAAGAACCTGGGCGAAGCATCTTTTATCCTCATTATACAGATTCATCGGGACATATCTCAATACTCATTAAGCCTCTCATAAAAAGCATACATTGAGTGAGTGTTATAAAGGCTTAATATGGTTGATTTAGACCTATTGTAGCATCTATCTCTCGTGGTAAACGATTATCTTTGGCACAGTGTCCAAAGAATGAAGTTGAGAGAGAGGCTATGAGGAATGCTCCGTATTCTAGTGTAGCTAGTAGTCTGATGTATACCCAAGTGTGCATTAGACAGGACATTATATTTGCTATTAGATTGCTGAGTCAATATTTGGCTAACCCAAGTGTAGAACATTGGAATTCGGTTAAGCGAGTGTTGAGATACTTAAAGGGTACCAAGGATTATATGTTGACATACAAAAAAGTCAACGATTTAAACCTCACAAGGTATACAGACTCCGATTTTGCTATATGTCCGAATGATCATAATTCTACTTCAGGGTACAATTTTATATTGACAGATGGTGTAGTGTTGTCGAAGAGTTTAAAGCAGATACTCGTAACTTCCTGGACCATGCATGCAGATTTTGTTACATGTTATGGAGTTGCTACACAGGCGGTTGAGCTCAAAAAATTGATTTTTGAGTTATTTATGGTAGATTTGGTGGCTAGACCCATTCGGTTGTACTATGATAATCTTGTTGCAATATTATTTCACAACAAGGATATCACAGGGTCAAAGCATACCATAAAGGAGTTGATTAAAAAACGTGACGTCAAAGTGGAGTATATCAGGACTGAGGACATGTTAGTCGATTCGTTGGCTAAAAGATTTCTCCCACTAGTACTTGTTAAACATGCATCCAGTATGGGCATGTTGAGGTCCTCAGACAATAGTAGTTACAGATCGTTGTATTTGCTCCTTGTATATTTATACATTTTGATGTATTATAACGTTATGATTATTTATTAATATGGAAGATTATCTTTTTATCTTTAGTAATAACTATTCTTGTGTATAGTCGTAATACATACGAAAGTCCTAAGATTTGTGTTGATCATAAGCTTTTTAAAGGTCATTGGGTATATATACAGATTGATCTTGAGTCTATGTCATTTAGACATATACAGTTTAAATTAGATATCTACACGTTTAAATATGACATAGGAAGATATAAGTTTTTAATCCTATAAAGGTTCTCTAATGCAGTTTAGCATTTGGTTAGAGAGCATAAAGGTTTTCTCTAATGTTGTTTAGCATTCAATGAGAAAAAATAAGTTTTCTTTAATGTTATATAGCAATTGGTGAGAGAAAACAGGATTTCTCTGCTGCAGTTTAACATAAAGTTGGAGAAATCGAGACCTACAAACGAAGATAATACATATTAGATTATACAGATATCACCCTAGTTTATCATACTTTATTTTCGTATTCATGTTAGTAAGGTATTAGATATAAGTGATTACATTGGACCTGTGTCATACATGACACATGTGTTTGATATTTTTTGATATCGAAAGCCTTGCAAGACGGAATGTTGGACTTTTATTATCTTTGGATCAAATATTTTTTAATTTTTAAATTTGGTATCAATACAGTAACGTAATTTAACGAGTTTTCAAGCTTTTTAAAACTTGAGTCAAAAAAACTACAATTGATAATTGTCCAAGGAGGAGAATGTTGGATAATTTAGACATTTCTCATAAAGTTGGACAACCATTAATTGTATTTTTTGGTTTTTAAATAATTTATCGGTTAGGTTACGTAATTTTTTAGATAAAGGTAATAAAGTGACCTAATAAATGTTTTAAATCAATAGGTCAAACTCCAGGAGGAAAATAGTTCCCGATTAGTATGGACCAGACCTATAGTTGGCCTATGATGGGGAAACCCAATATGGAAGCTATATATAATGGTTAAGGTCTCCTGCAATTGCTCATATCATTCGTAAGCATACGAATTCTATGACCTGTTAAGAGCGCTTATGTTTTGAAGAAACTGTAGAAAGAAGTTAACCACGTGTTGATGAAAGATTCTCGTAAAGGTCTCAGAAGATTGGAACTTGTTTTGGCCACGAAAGTTGCCTCGAAAGTTGGAATAGAACCAAAATCAGCTATTCCACATTTTTTAGTTTATTTCCCTTTCATGAACGATCTAAGACACGTAATAAAGTTCATGTTACATGTTACACACAAGCCTAGTTAATGCCTTTGCATGTCATTATGTATTGGCGCAGGTTCTATGGGTACAATAGTGACCAATTCTGATACAACATTTCACAGCTTTTACTGGGAATTTGGGACATAGTATCCAAGTTTAGTGAGGTTGGATTTTCTTTTTTCATTTGCATTATCCATCTTTTGGTTTTGCCATTTCGTCAGATCGTCTTCATCTTTTCAACCGATGTTTCTTGAACCAAACTAGACAAGTTACTTGTGTTCTCTTCTGAAAATTAAAGACAACTGGTTCCCTAACACTTGGAAATCTGTATGCAAAAATTTCAGGTCTTTGTGAATGATCAGTTTCTTAACTGGGATCTAGAACACCGTATTAAAGTCCATATTGTATCTGCAAGGGCTTACTATTGCACAACATGTAAGTTGTTACTGCTAATCAAAATCATTAGAACTCGATTCCATTTCTGCCATAAGAGTTAAGTGAAAGTGAAGAAAAGGTTTGACAAAATATGTTCTGTTTTGCTCATATTGCAATGATTACTTCCCAAAAGTTAACCCTCAAGCATAATTTGTTAGATTAATTGAGTCTTCAAACTGGTGATGTGGAAAAAATTTCCAAATATAAATGATCAATATCTCTACTTCAAGTCGTGTAATCGCTCTCCTTAAGACGATATTTGCCCCTACCAATAGTGTGCAGCGGGTTGCAGCAAATTCGCCTCCAGGATAAATTGAAGTTTGATCTGTTGATCTTCTACTGGCGTCTGCAGTTCCGATAGTAGAACAGAACTCTCGGAATATAACAAGTGAACCAAGGCAGTTGATGTTCAAATCTGTAGAAAAAGAACACTGACAACAATTTTGAAAGCCAAATTGAGAAGGAGAGGGGAGAAGAGAGAATTTCACAACTTGTATGTAATCTGAAAATTTGGAATACTCAACTGGTTCGAACCCAGTTCTTTATATAGGCACTGATGCACCCTTTGAATAGGGGTGCAACCTTTCTTTGAATGGCTATAATCATTCAGGCTTATTCTTTACTTTATTAAATGCTTCAACCTCTCATTCCATTCCAATATGGGACAAAGCTATACAAGCTTATTTTTCTTTCCAAAACAAAAAAGGAAGATTTTAACAATGCCCAAAATATTTTGATCTTTTAATTTGAAAATATACAACATTCCCCCACCATTTTCAAAATACAAGATGATTATCCTTGGTTCACTTGGCAGCCTTTATGCATAGGTAAAGCTATCTTTCGATTTGAATCATTTCACTTAGTGAAAACATATCAAAGTTGGTTAGCATGGCATAGTAGACGTATCTTTGAACTAGCGACCTATACAACCAACCGGATATATCTCACACATAGTACATGTTACCACAAGTATTCAAAAAGCCGACACGTGGATTGGCCTTATGTCTATATCCTGTTTTCATGAGTGCTTTAGAATCAAGCCTTTGGATATCATAGGAAGCGACACCACCTCCACACTCATATAGGTAGACTTAACGAGAGTACCCCTATAATTAAAGTACTCTAACTTAACCATTGTAAGTCTATTAAGAGTATAAAACTCAGCCTCTATCGTTTGCATTACAGGTACCAAGCACTCCAACCTTTGGATGGCAAACAAAAATGACATTAAGTGCTTGCAATCACGACATATGATGTAATTTACTCATTGAACTCAAGGTCTTGATGTTTAAAGCATTGAGTTGAGTTTCTACCAGGAGTGATTATATCAAGTGGGCTTCAAACCCATCCCATTTGATGTTTTCAACACCAAATCCCTAACAAGGCCCTTTGTCAGAGGGTCTGTCAAGTTTTGACTTGACTTTACATAGTCAATGTTAACCACATCATTTGAGATTAACTATCTCACATAGCTATGTATAAGTCCAATATTTTTGGACTTACCATTATAAATTTGGCTATATAATCGTGATAGAGTTGCCTCACTGTCACAATGCAAAGATATTGGTGGCATAGGTTTTGGCCATAAATTAATGTCTAGTAGCAGATTCCTTAGCCACTCGGCCTCTTTACTACAAGAAGCCAATGATACAAACTCAGACGCCAAGAGTAAAAATCCATCCACTAGTTGAAGATGATCTTCACGATCAGTTATCCAACTAGCATCAGTAAATCCTTCCAACATTGTTGGATATCCATTATAAACTATCCCGTAGTCCACACTACTGGGATTACTAGTATAACGACTAAGTTTCCCAACAATAAAAGCAATATCAAGTCTAGTACGAGTCATAACATACATCAAACTTATAATCACTCTAGAATACTCAAGTTGATCAATAGCTCTACCAGTATTAGGATACAATTTAAGTTCTGAATCAAAAGGTGTTGACATGGGTACACTATCAAACTGATTGAACTTCTTGAGAATTTTCTCTATATAATGAGACTGGGTCAAAATTAAACTATCATTATCACGCTTAATTTTAATACCCAAAATAACATCAACAACACCCATATCTTTCATGCTAAAACTAGATGACAAAAATTTCTTAGTACTTTCAATAATTTCAATATCAATACCAAATAGAAGCATGTCATCTACATACAAGTAAATAATTACACCTCTCTTACCAGTAAATTTACTATACACACACTTATCATATTCATGTATCCTAAAACCATTTGATAGAGTGACATAACAAGTTTACACACTTTCTGTTCTTGACCTTTTACTATAAACCCTTTCGGTTGATCCATATATATCTCTTCATCTAACTCTCCATTAAGGAAAGCAGTTTTGACATTCATTTGATGGATTTAAAGCTTATATATAGATGCTAGAGCAATCAATACTCTAATAGTAGCAATTCTTGCAACAGGAGCATAGGTATCAAAATAGTCAATACCTTCTTTTTGTGTGAAGCCCTTTGTTACCAATCTTGCTTTGAACTTGTCTATGGTACCATCAACTTTCATTTTCTTCTTGAAAATCTATTTACAACTAATTGGTTTAGAACCAGGTGGTAAATCAACAAGTACCCAAGTATTGTTACCCATTATAGAATCCATCCCATCATTAATTGCTTCTTTCCAAAAAGCAATATCTTGAGATTTCATAACCTCCTCAAAAGTAAGCGGATCTGATTCCACATTTAATGAGATTATGGTTTGCTTACAACGTGATTCTCTTGTTCCTTCGACCAAGTAAACGACAAAATCAGGACCAAAAGATTTCTCAACCCTCGCCTTGTTACTCCTCCTTGGTTCAACAGGTTCACTTTCTTTCTCTTCTTTGAATTCCAAAGATTCAGGCTCATTCTCCAAACTAGAACCTAATTTGGGAATGGTAGTGAACCTATTTTCATAAAATACAGCATCACAAGATTCAATGATGGTATTTACTTCCACTGAACCATTGGGTTCTATAATAAGAAACCTATAGACTTTGCTACCAAGGAATGTACATTTAATTCCTTTTTCACCTAACTTCTTTCTTTTAGGTCCAGGCAATCTCACAATCACCCGACAACCCCAAGTTTTTAAATAACTTAGGTTAGGTTTCTTGTTTTTCTAGAACTCATATGGAGTAACTTTCTTTCCGTTGAGAGGGATTCTATTTAATATATGACAAGCAGTTAGCAAAGCTTCACCCAAAAAACCATGACTTAAACTAGAGTTAGAAAGCATAACATTAACCATACCAGTTAAAGTCCTATTCTTTCTTTCAGCAACTCCATTCTGTTGTAGTGTATAAGGTGCAGAAGTTTCATGAATAATACCAACATTTTCACAATATTCAGGGAAATAAAATTCACCACCTCTATCAGATCTAAGCCTTTTAATTTTACCATTACACTGATTTTCAACTTCTGTTTTATTAGCCTTAAACTTTTCAAGAACTTCATTTTTTGAACGTAAAAGATAAACATAACAAAATTTTGAAAAATCATCAATAAATGTTACAAAATACTTCTTACCTCATCTAGTATAGGTTGCATGCAAATCACAAACATCTCTATACACAAGTTCAAGCAAAGATGTAGTTTTAGTGACTTTAGGATATGGTATACGAGTTATTTTAGTTTACATGCATATTTTAAACTTTTCTACCATATCAGAATCATACTTAGGAATTAATTCCTGTTTAACCATATTATTCATCTTTCTAGTATTAATATGTCCTAAGCGAGCATGCCATAGAGAAAGAAAATCAATAATATAAGCAGAAATCTGTGTCTTATTATTAATATTAAGTTTGAACATGCCTTGATACATATAGCCCTTTCTAACAAAGATACCACTTTTAGAGAGTATAAACCTACCTGACTCAAAGACTAACTTGAAACATGCCTATTAAGCAGGATTCCTAATACAAGATTCTTCCTAACATTAGGTACATGACAGACATTAGTAATAGACAAGACTTTTCCAAAAGTGAATTCCAAGTCCACTGTCCCTTTGCCTTTGATAACAACAGTTGAAGAGTTTCCCATATAGAGAATCGTTCCATCATCCACCGGTTCATAGGTAGTGAAGAACTTTCTGTCATTGCAAACATGCCTTGTTGCCCCTGACTCAATCCACCAGTCTCCAGCATCATCTATCATATTCACTTTGGAAATGAGAGCCATAAATTTGTTCTTTGCATTTTATGCATTTGGTTTCTTCTTTTGATAAGACCGACATTCGTGCCTGAATGCCCTGTCTTGCCACAGTGCCAGCAAGAACCTTTTTTCTTCTTTAAGTCTTTCTTTGAATGATCAGGTTTGGAGTCGCGCTTGCATTTTCCTTGACCTTTTTTGTTGGACTTCTTGTCCCCATTGCCGTCATCCTCCACTAAGAGGACTTTGGAAGACTGAGCTTCTTGGTTATCCTTACTCTTCCTCCAAACGAAGATGTTGAGCCAAACTATCTAAAGCAAGGTCTTCCTTCTTGTGTTTAAGATTTTTCTTAAAATCTTTCCACGAAGGTGGCAAAATTTCTATTATAAAAGAGACTACAATAGATTCATCCATATTCATGTTATGTTGTTTAAATTGGCTAACAATAAGTTGTATCTCATGCAATTGATCCACAACAGATTTAGAATCTACTATATTATACCGCATGAAATTACTAACAAGAAATTTCTTACTGGTGGCGTCTTTTGTTAGATACTTGGCTTCCAGCTTTTCCCATAAATCCTTAGCAGTCTCCTTATATTGATAGACATCGAAAAGAGCATTGAACAGAGCATTCAGAATGTGCCCCTTACAGACATAGTCATCGTTCTCCCACTTTGTCCGATTATGAGCTTGCTCCAACGTCTCATCTTCTTGTTCCTTTGGATAGGGAGTGGTCAGAACATAGACCACTTTGAATGTGGTCAAAAGGAAGTCCAACTTCTCCTGCCAACGCCTGAAATTACCGTCATCAAAACGGTCCAATTTCATGAAGTCCTGTGTCATTTGTTGGAGTGATTTTGCCATAATATCGTCTTAAGATTGTTAGATTAACTGAGTCTTCAAACTGGTGCTGCAGAAAAAATTTCCAAACATAAATGAACAATATCTCTGCTTCAAGTCGCGTAATCACTCTGCTTAAGACGATATTAGCCCCCACCAAAAGTGTACAGCGAGTTGCAGCAAATTCACCTCCAAGATAAATTGAAGCTTGATCTGTTGATCTTCTACTGGCATCTGCACTTCTGATAGTAGAACAAAACTCTCGGAATATAACAAGTGAACCAAGGCAGTCGATGTTCAAATCTGCAGAATAAAAACACTGGCAACAATTTTGAAAGCAAAACTGAGAAGGAGAGGGAGGGAGAGAGGATTTCAGAACTTGTATGTAATTTGAAAATTTTGAAATACTCAACTTGTTCGAACCCAGTACTTTATATAGGCATTGATGCACCCCTTTGAATAAGGGTGCAACCTTTCCTTGAATGGCTATAATCATTTGGGTTTATCCTTTATTAAATGCTTCAACCTCTCATTTCATTCCAATGTGGGACAAAGCTATACAAGCTTATTTTGCTTTCCAAAACAAAGAAGGAAGATTTTAACAATGCCCAAAATATTTTGATCATTTAATTTGAAAATATACAACATAATTCATTAAACAGAGAGGAGGGTAAGTTGTGGTAGATATTGATGTGAAGTTAGTGTAGTGATATGTTTAATAACCCCGGTGGGTGGGTTATTGGTGCATCCGACCCACTCCTAAAGAGCTGGAGGACTTTGGAACTCCAGATTTCACCATATATAATGCTGGATAGTTTCCATGTAACCGCTATACCCACTACATGACTTCCTCTACTAGCATAGGCATCAACCTCGTAATGAGGGAGATGGTCATACCTGGCACACAATATGCTGGGGAAATGAAGAAAGGTCTTTTCACAGTCATGCACTATCTGATGCCTAAGCGTCAAATTCTATCTGTTCACTCTGGCTGCAATATGGGAAGGATGGAGATGTTGCCCTCTTCTTTGGATTATCAGGTACAGTATTGTTTGTAATCGTCATGGTCACTCTGGAGGGTTCAGCTGCCTGCCAACTGATACATTGCCTCTTGCAATCTATATTCGATGATAATGTTACTTGTGATCTTGCTGCTCACGAATTTAGTCGGGTGGTTTTATTTGTTGCAGGTACTGGGAAGACATCTCTTTCTACTGATCATAATAGGTACTTAATTGGAGACAAACACTGCTGGAGTGAGAATGGTGTGTCTAATATTGAAGGTGGCTGCTATGCCAAATGCATTGATCTGTCACAAGAAAAAGGAGCCTGATATCTGGAATGCCATCAAGTTTGGGACTGGTGAGTGACGACTATGTGTCGATCTTCCGAAATCTATACCCAAAAAGGAGAACTTTCAAAGAGGAAATATGGATTGAAATTTTAATTTTTAGGCTTCTCAATGGTGGTATTGATTGAATGGCAGCTAATAAATATGCTTATCTTGCAGTTCTGGAGAATGTGGTGTTCGAGCAGCATACTAGAGAAGTAGATTATGCAGACAAATCTGTTACAGGTACTAATCAATTCATTTCTCAACCCGGTTGAATTGAATGTTACAATCACCTGAAAACCAGAAGCTTAATTTGACCTTTTGTTGCTTCAGAAAATACAAGAGCAGCACATCCTATAGAGTACATCCCAAATGCCAAGATACCATGTGTAGGTCCCCATCCTAAAAATGTTATTCTTCTGGGATGCGATTCTTTTGGTGTGCTCCCACCTGTTAGCAAACTGGACTTGGCTCAGACCATGTATCACTTTATCAGTGGCTATACAGCACTGGTACTAAATCAATTTTCTGAATCTTTCTTCAGAATAATACGAACATGTTTCTCATACCCTTTCAAGGATTCCCCTTTGACTGTGATGTTGAATGAACAGGTTGCTGGTACAAAGGATGGAATAAAGGAGCCAACAGCGACATTCTCAGCCTGTTTCGGTGCAGCATTTATAATGTTACATCCTACCAAGTACGCAGCAATGCTTGCTGAAAAGATGCAGAAGCATGGAGCTACAGCATGGCTTGTAAATACAGGATGGTCAGGTGGCAGGTATTGTGACCTGACATGTTCAAAATTATCTGTTCAGTTCAGTGAGTAATTACTAAATACGATGTTCCAATGCAGCTATGCATCTGGAAGCCGTATCAAGTTAGCATACACTCGGAGAATAATTGATGCTATACACTCTAGGAACCTCCTGTAGGCCAAGGACAGGAAAACCGAAGTGTTTGGACTTGAAATCCCCACAGAAATTGAGGGGGTGCCTTCAGAAATTCTTGATCCTGTGAGCACTGTAAGCTGTTCCTGTTTCATTCAATCATATGAATGTGTTTGGAAGATAAAAAATATACCATAGTTTACAAATGAGCAACAAGGTTGATTTTTTGAATTGTAGTGGATGGACAAAATGGCCTACAGAACTACCCTGCAGAAACTGGCTGGCCTATTCAGGAAGAACTTTAAAGTATTCACTAATCATAAGATTGGAAAAGATAACAAGCTGACAGAGGAGATTCTTGCAGCTGGTCCTGTGTTCTAAGCAATTGTTTTAAATGGGCTGAGAGATGGAGATGATCATATGGACGATGTAATGGTGTAAAAGGCCTCAGTTTGCACCAAATATTTATTAACAATTATTAAATTAAGATCATTTCATTTTTTAAATTAATATTCAAATTAATTATTTAATTTAATTTAATTTATTAAAATTAAATTATTCATAATTTTAAATAATTAAATAAATAATCTTAAATTATATTATTCATAATTCTTATTAATAATTAATATTAAATAATATATATTTAATTGACACTAAATCAGATTATAAAAAACAAAAATACTTTTTATAATTTTCATAGATTATGAAAACTAAAAGAAACCAAAATCAAAAAGTCGAACAAACAGATATTTTTATTAAATTTGAACAAAAATTAAAAATTAAAATACAAATAAAAAAGGTCCTAAAATAATTTTCTCGTCAATCAGATTAATTATTTGGTTAGGAATTAAAGCATTTATAAGACAACGAAAGATGTGACCATGTGGTGATCTTATTTTCAAAATCAGAAATAGAAGGAACAGAAAATGTTGTGCCATTGATATCCGACCAAGTTTCTGGAGATTGATTGAGATACAAGTGGACTTGAAGCTTTACATTGCTGTGGGCAACATCGGTCCAACTATTTGTAAATGAACTACGTTAAACTTACTTTAATACGTTGATTTTAATGTAGAATAGCCTTCTCTTCTATGATTGATTTATTTTAAAAAGGCTATCAATTCTAAACTTTGTTATAATTCGAAATTTGTGAAACCTACTAATTCCTAATCGAGACAGGCTCGCACTTGTTACGCTAATGTAAATGTACCTTTTTGATCATTGTGTAACATAAGATAGATGGTACTTGGTGTTGATGTCATTTAGCTTAATTCGACTAGTCCCAAGTTGGTTGTATTATAATTAAAGCCTTCAATTTTCATGCTACCAGTAGTACCAAAATTCACTGCATTTACAGGTCAACATCAGCAGTTCTTGATCTAGCAAATGGGCTGGAAAGCTCATCTGTACCATCCTCAGAATCAAGTCTGTCGGGCCGTGGGACAAACCTTAGCTAGTGGTTAGCTGTCAGAGGTTGTTAGGCAACATTTCATATAGCTGTATCTGTTGTCAGGTCTTTCGGTCCAAGTGACCAGAAGGCGTTTCTTTTAATTCCTTCAAGTAGATGCCTAATGAAACGCTTGAATACTTAAATTTGTGTAGGCACCAAACAAAGGGGAGAAATTAAGGCAAGTAGACAAAATCTAACCGTTTAATAGGCCCTTCATCCATCAAGATTCAAGTTCCAAACATGTCCTCAAATTTTATCAAACAAAGGAGGAAAAAAAAAAAAGACAGGATAATTTTGACACATTATACATAAAAAAACTACCACTAATCAGCTTGGATTCTGGTCAACCTCTCAGATGTCCATAAATCAGCATTTAATTTTGTACTAATTAGAAAGTAAGGGACAAAGAATTTCGGTACAGTGCCAAGAAAGAATGGCGTTGCATTCTCTAATTCGAGAGATCTATATAAGCTTCAACGCTGTCAATCTGTTTACGTAAATTGGAGTTTGCAAAAATACCCAAATCATATTCTACGACATAAGGTCAGATGAAATAACTAAATAGTTCAGAATATTGGACCATGAGAAGGGAAGCCGCTATGCTTTAGAGTCTAACAAAAAGAAAAGAAAAACCTATAAAATCAACAAAAAGTAAGGTGAAACATAAAGAAAGATCAGAAGACTTCCCCCCAGAGCATAGCTAATTTTCTCATTGGAGGGCCATAGATTCCAAAAATACACCCCACCCAAAGAAACATAGAGCTTACCCTATGACAAAAACTGAATTTCATTCTATAAAAGAATTGCGAGCTAGGAATTTTCTGCACAACAAATACGAAAAGATTCAACAAGAAGGAAAAAAGAATAAAGAAGAGAGAATCTTTATTTCTTTGTCATATTTCAAAGCACCTTAATGTTTGCTTGGAGGCGAAAGAGCTGATGCCAGAACACTGTGCTCAGATAATCCCATGCACAAGGACAGAAATGAAACTGCAAAACGAGTAATGCATATAGAGTTAGGTTAGTTCATTTTCACCAGAATTTGAATTCAACTTTTCGGAGGAATGCTTCAATGGTCCAGAGGAAGACAAAAAAGAAAGCAAGAAAATTGTTTAATATTTCTTTCCTTTTTTTGAACCTCCATATTAAGTCAACATTCCTAGATTCATGTTGTACTTCCCGTGTGAAATAAGTAAATTGAAAAGCATCAAGACATTGATCATGAACATACCCTCTACAGAACCTAGTAGCAAAATTTCAGGTTGAAGGACCATCACTTAACAGGATGAACAACGTCAAGGTTCTTCTGAAGTACCCAGCCTCTTGGATAGAAAATTCCACGAACATCTAGATGTAGATGCCAGTTCATTATCTTTGAACAGCCAAATGGTATACCTTCCATCTGATTTTCATCCTCAACCAATTGCTCCATGAATGTGGTTTCCTAGATAAAGCAGGGCGATTAACACATTATACACTTCAACATTATATTTGATACAAACCAACAACAAAGTCCATTAGAAAGAATATCTACAAAACGGCAAGCTGAAGATCATATACTATACTTGGAAACCCTCCTTCACCGTATCCAACTGTCGAATTGGTTGCAAAAATGGACGCTGCCATCTCTTTGGGTCCCACAGTATAGTGCTGTTAAATGCAAATCCTGACATATCAACATGAAATCTACGGAGTCTTTTACTTTTCTCATTTGTGTGCCAGCCAATGACTTGACTTCCATTGCATACTGGACCTTCCAATATGGCTTTATTTTTGCTTTGTGCAAGCATTGCAACAGGCCAGGTGCCAAAACGGCTATTATAGAAGTATAGCCATATTAGAAACTTACAAATGAAAGCATCAAAGCAGCAGAGAAAGAAGCATGATAACAATAATATCTCCAAAGAAATTGAATAACATAAGGCAAATTTCCGTCATTGCAGAATATAAGTCTAGCACTGTTAACAAACAGATATACAATGCAAAAGTCTTGTGATGCAAAGAAAATTCTGTGCTTAAGATGAAAACATTCTTCATCCCAACTATCGTAATTATTCTATAGCATGAAATTGACATGCTTTCTCGTCCAAAATACCATTTCAAAAGCTCATCTCAAATGGACCCAAAGCTAGATCCATAAGAAGTCCAATAATAAACACTTAAACTCACATTGAAGAGCAATTCAGATCCTAAATTCACAGCTAACATAATCACATAGCATCCACCACAAATGTTCTTAAGCAAAGTAAATCAATGTTGAAAACTGACCTGATTTCCCTCAAGCTCTCAAAAAGCTCTAACGAATACACATTATCATCATCCGCAAAGTAGACGATCCCGTCAAGCCGATGCCTCTCAATGTGCTCTAAAGCTAAATTCCTCTGGTGCACTCCTCGGTCCTTCACGCTCGTCGAATTCTTAGCACACACCAGATGCCTATACATCACCCCCGTTTTCCTCAGTATCTCCGCCGTTTCCATTGACGCCACTTTCATCTCCACCACAATCCACAGCACCGGAGGCTGCACTAATCCTAGAACCTGGCCCAACCTATTCAAGAAATACGCCTGCGGGGCTCGATTGTACGTCGGCGTAACGACGATCAGTTGCTTTTTCGGTACATAATCAAACCTCGGAACATATTTCCGCTGCATATCCACCACTAGACTGACTGAATTGACCGCCAAATCATCGCGCTTAATGCCGTGACTGCTGTTTTCCTCCAGTCTCGCGTTGACTTGCGGCTGCTTGATCTCGAACGAGAAATCAGGGTGGCGGAGATCGGTATCCACGTGACCAAACGGAAAAATGCCTAACAAGAAGCCGAGAATGAAGAACGGCAAGCACCTGTAGAAAAATCTGCGAAATCCTTTCCTCTTCTGAGAGAAAGCGGCGGCGAGGAACCTGCGGAGAGATGATTCACTGAAGCAGAGAAACGACGACGAAGAAGAAGACGAGTATTTACCGGAGTTAGAGAAAAGCTTGTGAGAAGGCGAACCGATGGATAACGGGGAGCTCACAGCGCCATTCAGTTGCGTACGATCTTGATAAGCCGGTGAAAGCGTTCGACGAATGGACGCCATAGATTCAGTTAAAAAAATCACATGATCGAATCCAGAACTTTCAGTTTCTCACAGCAAATAGTAGCATCAAATTCGCCGGGAAAACGAAACCCTAAGTTCACGGAGAGAAGAAAAAATAGGAGATCATAGAACCTAGCTGGAAATGAAACCGTAAATCGAAATGAGATATTTCAGCGAGTGCTATATTATATATACATATATATATCTTAGATCTGGAAAAGAGAAAATTTTGAGTTTCACTGCGGAGAGGGTGGAGTTTTGGGGGTGAGAGGGTTCTGCTACACATTTGTTTATTGTAAGTAACGAGTGGTAAGCCATTGACCGGTGCACAAGTGGCCCAGTTCTGAAGTGGAGCGTACACGTATTGATTTTCTTCTTCTTTTCTTTTGGTAAATACTGGCTGTAAATTGTTTTCTTTTTTATTTTTCACTTTCCCGGGAAACAAGCAGCAAGAACATCTAAATGCAGAATGGAAATACGCACTTTCTTCAGTTCTTGACCTTTGGACTCGTTTGGCAAAGCTTATTAGCTTTATCCGAATCCAACCTTTTAAGGCCTCTGATCTGATTTGTTTCAACGGCATTGATTACTTTGTTGTTATTTGGAAAAGGCTTTTTGTATATACTTGACTTTTATTTTATTTTAATTATTATTTCTTTAAGGTAATCCTTTTTTTTTACAATATTATTTAGTTATGGTATAGTTCTTTTTGTTGTATATGATTCATTTTTCGTTTATTTATATCTCTTAAATAGTGCTCTACTAAAATCTAAATTTTATTATTTTAAATAAAAATATATAAAAACTAATTTACTATAAAATAGATAAGAATAATATATTATGACAAAGGGAAGTATATGATAGATAAATAATATTATAAACATAATGATTTTAAAATAAAAATGTAAAAATATAGGTGACTTTAGTGTATTTAGCAAAATTTTTATTTTATTTTATGTTATTCTTATTCTTATTATTATTTTTAATGTTTTCATATTTATTTATTTTTTTATTTACAATTTTTATTTTATTTATTTATTTCCCTTTTTCTTTTATTACGTGAGTCATTTGAAAACAGTATCTTTATTATCCTCAGCAGCTAGATTTCTAATAGGTGTTGTTGTAAATAAAAATTTTAAAATATGATAATTAAAATACATAAAATTTTAATATATTTAATTAATTATTTAAATTAGCATTTAAAACAAGTTCTACTTAATTAGCATCGATTATTGAAGTAGGTGTAGGTGGGAGCTTAGGTTGGCCCAACAAGTAATATGGATGGAGAATTGGGTTGATCCATTCATTTATTTTCCTGTTGTTGCAAAGCTGCCCAACAATTAACATGGATCGGGTTGATCCATGCATTTGTTATGAATATGAATATAGTATAGTTCTTACCAGAATAGCATCGATGTCCATTGCAATTTGGGCCCTCCGACATTTTTATGGCTACTGCTCAATAAAACCAACAATTTTGGACCGACAAGAGAAGAATAATGCAAAATTTACAACCAAAAATATGATTTATGTTATCAATATTTTAAAAAATTTTAAAAAATTTAATAAGTATTAGACTGTTATAAAATTAGTATATGATAAAAGTTGAATAAAATTAAAAAATTTAAAATAAGATTGAAATAAAATATGTTAAAATTAAAAATATCTATGGGCCTTCTTCAACGACCAACACAAACTATTGAGCCTTGTGCCTAATTTTTATTCCGAGAAAAGTTACCTTTAAGAAGCTTCTCGGGCTTATTCTTCGAACAAATTTTGAAATAACTGATAAAATTATCTTTTATGCCCAAAAAATTATAAATTTGAATAACAAAAATACTATTTTCGTAAAATAAAAGTAAAGGTTACGTATAAATGATAACTCTCTCCTGTTCCTACAAAATGAAGAGTCTTATGTTGAAAAATATGTTAAAGACTGTTTTATTTGGTTAATAACTCCAATAGTCCGGACTAATTCCACCAATCAAAGAACTGGGCAAAGAACATTCTATTAGAAATTCTTTTGGCAATCAATCACGAACGATTAAGACATGACTAACAATTGGAATCATTCTCTCCTAACCGAATCTTTCATAACTTTTTCATCTAATTAGTTCGTCTTTGCAGACTATTCAACACTCACTCAACAGAGAACAAGAACATTGAATTCTTCTATCCTTGAATCAAGATCAATCATTTTCACAACTCCCTGCCTTTGACTGGCTGCTCACCAGTTTCTTGCTTCCAAGTTTGAGCAATTCTTGGTCGTACAAATGCAAATGGATATGAATATGACATGAAAAACAACTGTCCTTAAAGTTTTAGGCATTTGAAATTTAGACATCAGTGGCATTTTTGGCTGGTGAACCTTGCTTGTCGATTGGCTTTGCTTTACGTTCTGGGCATTGCCTCCATCTCAAAAGTACTTTTGAAATTCTACTTCTTGGTCCAACTTTCTTTTAGACGATAATGTCACAATGCCCCTGCGGCTTCCAAGGTCTGAAATTTAACTCCTGATAATGCTGCTAATTGGTGGTATTGAACTTCAAGATACGACAACTAGCTGGTCATGATAAATACCATTAAAATGTCAATTACACGTTACCAACAGAGCATGATGGAAACGGTAATCCTATTTTAGAATGCTACACAATCTCGTATTCAATTCAATAACAAGAAAGACATGAAAGGAAAGCTGTTGCTATTGATAAGATAACCCTTACGTCTAGACAATAATAGACATGCGTGTCTCTTAGGCTAGGATAGTTGGACATGTTTGACTGTACATGCTTTGCGTATTATCAATTGCGGACACTGATACCTTAAAAGGCAAACTCCTCTTCATTGTCCAACTTTGTGTAGTGCAGTGTTTTCTTCCTTTGGACCAATCATAAGAACCCACGCCGTCCTATGACCATTTTCAACATAGTGAACTAAGTTCTAACCTTTTTCCTTCTAATGTTATATATATATATAATATTAATTATTTTGATGGACATATTAACGAGTTAAATGAATTAAAGAATAAATTATAAAGAAAAGAAACACTTTGTGCTTGCCTTTCTAAAAGAGTAAAAGAAAAGTGTTACATATAATGAACTTAGATATTATATAAATGATATTGTTAATATTATAAATGTAATATTATTATAATAAAAATATGTTTTTGTTTAAAAATTCCCTTTCTTTGTTTTTTTTTTTTTGAGTTGAAAACACTTATTTTTTTCTTTTTCTATAGCCAACATTCATGGGTATACTCATTACATAGTTGACATGTTATTCTTTATTCTACATTTGAATAATAACGATTTTGAGTAGACATCCAATATATAGTTGGCATATTGCTACTTTTTATTTAATATATGTTTGAATAATAATGATTTTGAATCATTTATTAAATTAAAAAATAGTTCAAATTCTATAGGATTCGTAAGTTTACAGATTTATTTTATACATTGCACGTTTAGTCTATTTATAATTTAATATTTTACTTTAAATGCGGTGGTCAAAGAAAAACACTAATATAGTCAAACGGGTCAAAGGAACATTACCATCTAATCAAGAATCATTCGTTTATAAACAAACAAACAAACAAAAAATGTCAAAACGCCACTAACAAAGTTAAGAGGACTTGGCATCCTCTGTTTTGCTTCACTTTCACTTCATGCCAGCAAAAGAGCAACCGTTTCAATCAACACTCGATAATCAAGTTCAAACTCGTTTCTCTTTCTCCACTCACTTTGTTAAGTCTTATCATCCACGTGTTGAGAATACATGATTAACCCTTCGCCCTTTCCATTAAACAAAGAGAATCTTTCGTATCAGATAACCCTTTTTTTTTTATAGCTTTGTAAATAAAAACAAGCTTTAGTTCTTAAGAAGAAAGAGATACATAAATACCATTGAGTTCAGGGTTTGGAACTAATAAAGGAAGACTTGAAAGAGAGAGTTTATGGTCGTGCAAGTCAGAATATGCAACATCGAATAGATAAAAAAGGAAAAGGGGTTCCCAAAGAGACAAGGAATTGAACTGATCATCATCACATTTTTAATTTGTCAAACCTTCAAAAACGCTTGAAACAGAAGAACATCAACGAACAAAAACAATTGTGGTACCCCCTCACAACTCACTAGCTCATATCCAACATAAAAAGTAGTAGAACGTGTTGGTTCCTCCATTCATGTGGCCTCGGAAGACACACGCACAAAAAAAAGCTCCAGCATCTCTAAACCAGGCAATGCAATTGCAAACCCATCTCTCTGTCTATCTATCTGTACTGAGACGACCTTATCCCATCACATAACCCACAATGTGGCACTTGACTTCTTGTGTTGTCCTTATTGTGGAATACTCATGCTGCTGTTAGCTAATGACACGCCGGGATTTCCTCTTCTTCTGTACAGAAATTTCACCGAGTCAACACGTCAATGCTCTTGTTTGGTCATACACTATGTAAATCGTAATAATATTCTATACCACCACTTTTTTCACTCACTTTAGACCATGATCGATTGGTTATATAACACACAATTTGACCATGTTTCTGCTTTCTGTGTATAATGGAAGACACTGACATGCATGAATGAATCTTCAAAGGAAGGGAACCATATAAAAAAGCAACATATTATGACTATAGGCATATATAGGCACAGGTAGACAAATAATTTCAGACCGTGAAACCGATCTGTCGAGCCTTTTCAGAAACACTAGGAAAAGGCATCAGTCACTCACTATAATGTACGTAGCTAATAAGAAGAAGATCCGTGCGTCGAGCTCGGTGAGTCATTAGCCTTTATAATAAGGTAGGTAGAGGTCTTAGAAAAGTTGGAACTTTCGGCAATGGAGACGGAAGCGGAATGATAGAACATGTAGTGGGAAGAGCCTAACTTGAGGGGCCGAGAGGCTTTTGAGAGGACATTTACGATGGAAAATGGAGATCATTAACGTAGCTAATGCCATATTCAATTAAGATTGTGATTAGACTAAGTTTTTCTTTACGTAGTTGTTGTCTGAGCAATTTTATATTATAATCAAGGGTCAATTACCTTGATTTTTTTTATTTTACCTTGATTTTTTTATTTTAATCTTTAATTATTTAATTACTATATAAGTTATTCTGTTATATTTCTTAATTTTTTGTCATTTTATAATTATAAAATTATGCAAAATCATTTTAAGTAAAAAATAAACAATATTATATCGAGTAAGTAACCTAAAAAAGAGGGAGAGTTTTAGAGCAACCGATAAAAGTTACTCTTTTATAATCAAAAGATTGTAAGTTTGGATAAGGGAAGTAGTTTTTTTGTAAAATATACAAGAAAATGGTTGTGTACGTCGATAATCTTTTCAAGACCTTTATAAAGTAGAAAATTTTGTGCACTAACTACGTTGACTTTTTTAAGTGCTTAATATAAAAAATTAAACTACAAAAAGATTCTAGTAGATTTACCCTCACAATTATATTTTTAATTAAAAGAAATATTTTAAATGTTTAATTTATTCTAATTTTTAATTCAATATTAAACGTAAAAAATGTCTTTTACCCACCTATGTCCGTTAAAGCAACAATTCATTGTATGCTTCTCAAATCCTTGGAGATCCTTTTTTCTTTTTTTTAAAAGAGTAATACTCATAACCTGTCATTCATTTTCATAATTCTCGAATAAATAAAAAGGAATACAATCCCAAATATGTAAACTTGCAAATCGAATAGAAACTCTAGTTAGGATATGAGCCTTTGTATTAGCTTGTCTACGTATCCACCTATACGACACTAAAGGGAGTTCTAAAAATAAAAGCTTACAATCATGAACAATACTCCCAAGAGCTGACCTATTTAAACTCTGAGAACTTAAAGCGAAAAATAAAACTTGCGAGTCAATAAAAATAGTACCACTACGATCAACAAAATATTGTTTTAGAAAAGATAGAAAACTCCGAAGTGCTAAAGCCTCTGCGATCAAAGGGTTCGTACCATCAATATAATGGCCCGATACTGCTTGAATGAAAATGTTTTCCTTAGTTTCCATCACTGGACCGAAACCTTGCTTACCTTCGCTCTCAAAAATTAAGCCATCCATAAAAGCTTGCCACACTTGATCACTATTGGGACTTTGGTAACCTGCTAGAATGGAAAACTGTACAGGCCGAATAGTGTGTGAAGAAACAGTAGCGACCCTCCTGTGCAATGCCTTCGTGTGCTCCCAAAGGGTAATATATTCTTGGGCCTTCAAATGTGTAGTATAGCATGTGTCTCTCATATTGTTCCAAAGATTGTTATTTCTTGCCAACCAAATGTATCTAGCATACACCACAAGTTTTTCAGCTTTTAGTTTGTCACTACAACCAATAACCTGCAAAAAGAAGTTTAGAAAAGAAATATTAGTAACGTCCACTTCAAAACCCCCTTGCCTCCACACCCCTTGAGCTTTACAACATAATACAAGCGCGTGGTTAAGGTCTTCGTCCCCCTCACACCAGGAACAGCCAATATCCACCCTCACCCCTCTCCTTCTCAGCCTCTCCTTAGTAGGTAGCACCTCCCTTAATGCTCTCCACATAAA
>JANZXR010000002.1:3732885-3753941 GCA_027575705.1 Erythroxylum echinodendron | reverse complement strand
AAAAGATCCCTCACTTTCATATTATGATCAATAAAATCCCTACTAGCCTCCACCCTAAAATCATAGTCCAAAGGCAAGCAAGGATGTGATAACACACCAATCGTCTCCCCATTGCCCACTCTCTACGGTACACCTTGTTTTAATAACCCAATAGAAGCATGGATACTCCTCCACACATAACTAGGACGCCTATCAAGAGAAGCATCCAAAAAATCCCTATTATGGAAGTATTTAGCTTTGAAAAGCTTAGAAAAAAAAGTATCGGGCTCGGTTATGAGACGCCACCCTTGCTTCGCTAACATGGCCATATTAAAACAGTGAATATCCCTGAAACTCATCCCTCCCTGCCCTTTACTAACACACATCCTCTCCCACGAAAGCCAATGAATCCCTCTCCTCCTTGCATTCGTCTCACCCCACCAATAATTATTCATTCTTTTTTGCAACACATCACAAATAGAAAGAGGTAATTTGAACACACTCATACAATAAGTAGGAATTGCTTGTGCAACCGATTTAAGAAGCACCTCCTTCCCGGCCCTAAAAAGAAATTTGTTGGACCAGTGGTCGAGTCTTTTCTCAAGTTCGTCTCGGATAAAACCAAACACCTGTGTCTTAGACCTTCCAATAAGAGATGGAAGACCAAGATATTTGCCATTGCCAATAGAACCTGCAACTCTCAGAAGTGTAGAGATCTCAGTCTTCAACTCTCTACTTATATTCAGGCTAAAAAAAATACCTGACTTATTCAGATTGATAGCTTGACCAGATGCTCTCGCATATTTGTCTAGAAGTTCATTAACCACCCTTGCTGCATGTAACGAACTCTCAAAAAGGAAGAAAGAATCATCCGCAAAAAGCATATGCGTTATGCTTGGACAATTTCTACCCACTTTCACTCCTTGTAAGCTCCCTTTCCTTTTAGCATCCTGAAAAAGTAAAGATAAGCCCTCCGCGCAAAATAAAAATAAATAAGGCGATAGGGGATCGCCCTGTCTCAACCCTTGCCAGGACAAATAGGGCCGACCTCCTTCCTATTCAATAAGACCGAATATTTGACATCAGTAACACACATCATCATCCGCTTCACCCATTTATCACAAAAACTCATTCGCATCATCATTCCCCTAAAAAAATCCCAGTTAACCCTGTCGTAAGCTTTCGAAATGTCAATCTTTAAAGCACAAGCACCATCTTTGTTCTTCCTACCTCCAATATTATAAAGTAATTCAAAAGCGACAGCCACATTATCAGAAATCAATCGCCCAGGAACAAACGCAGATTGACATTCATCGATTAAATAGGGAAGAAACTGTTTTAACCGATTAGCTAAAGTTTTAGCCACAATTTTGTATAAGACATTGCACAACGAAATGGGTCGATAGTCTTTTAACGACACAGGATTATCACATTTGGGCAATAACACAAGTTGAGTATCAGTTAAAGTTTCCAGAAAAGTACCTGTGTCAAGCCATTGTTTGCAACCTCTCCAAATATCTTTGCCAATCACAGGCCAATAATTTTGAAAAAACGCCAGATTAAGACCATCGGTTCCAGGGGATTTGTCCGGCTGCATAGCAAACGCCGCCATCTTGACCTCATTCAAAGTAAAAGGGGCTGTAAGGATATTGTTTTGGGTAACCGTAACCTTTGGTATAACCAAACTGAAAATATCAGTGCTATCCGAAGCTTCATAAGCATAAACCGTGGAAAAATACTCCAATGTAATCTGTTCCAGCCTACCTTCATCAGTTACAACCTCCCCCAAATCATTTTCTGCCTTCATAATTTTCGCTCGCCTCTGTCTATATTTAATTGAAGCATGGAAAAATTTCGAGTTGCGGTCCCCTTGAGCCAGCCATCTTTGTTTCCCTACTTGCCTTCTGCGACAGTCTTCCTTATACAAGATAGTGTTCCATGCGGCCTTCAATGTTTGCAGATTCCTATCGTCAAAAATATCCCTTGCCGACTCAACTTGCTTCTGCAATCTCTTCTTCTGCTTCCAAAAATCTTTGTTGAAATTTTTGCCCCAACGCTCTACTTCTTTGACGCAACAATCCCGCTTCTGTAGCAAAGAAACATTGGAATTTCGACACCAAGCATCTTTCACAATCTGGTTCAACTCAGGATCCCCCAACCAACAGTTATCAAATTGAAACTTCTTATATGTATGATCAACTTGATGACAATTAAATTGCACTAGTATTGGGGCATGATCAGAAACAGGAGCGACTATTGATTTGGCCAAAGCATTCATAAAAAGAGAAGACCAACCCGCAGTAGACATAGCTCTATCCAGTTTTTCTCGGCAAACAACAACTCCGTTACACTTCTTTTCCCATGTAAATCAATAGCCATCCCAAGGTATATCAGCTAGTCCACAATCCACTACCGCCTCGGCAAAGCCATTTAACAAATATCTTTGGACCGCAGCACCCCCACATTTGTCATCCGCCGTTAGCAAGTCGTTAAAATCTCCCAAACAAAGCCAAGGTTTTGTTAAGGAATATATAAAACCAATTAAGTTGACCTCACACAATAGCTTAAGCTATTATAGTGAAATGGTCGCTTAACATGGTATCAGAGCTTCTGTGACAAAGTGGTCGTGAGTTCGAATCCTACCACCCACCTATAAAATTAAGCACAAGGTAAAATAGGCCTGTGCAAGTTTCAAGCCCAAAGGGCTTTCACTTGAGGGGGTGTGTTAGGAAATATATAAAACCAATTAAGTTGACCTCACACAACAGCTTAAGCTATTGTGGTGAAATAGTCGCTTAACAGGTTTATCATTAATACTTGCCAGAGTCCGCAACAAATTCCAAGAAGCTCGACGTCTAGAGCCTTCTGGATAGCCATAAAAACCAATCAACCGCCAATCCTTATCTTGATAACGCACCACAGCATCAATAAAATTGCTAGAAAAACCGGTAATAGTTATTAGTATTTCATTCATCCACAAAAAGCATAAACCTCCACTTCTGCCCACACAATCTACCATAAAACAATTATCAAAACGAAGAGAACGGTTCACATTCTCCATTTTTGTCCTTTGCACTAAAGTTTCCATAAGGAAAACCACCCTAGGCCTATAACACAAGATGATGTCCTATAGTGCCCTTATTGCGCCGGGATTGCCCAAGCCCCGGCAATTCCAGCTGAGGAGACTCATTGCCTTCGGCTATCCCGCATCATAGGATCAGCCGCTTCAGGATGACGAGTTTGTGTAGGATCTAGTTTGGAGCTCGATGATAAATCCTTCTGATGCAAGGAAACACCATAAGCTGATTGTTTAGTAACACGCTGCCGTTTCTTCATATCATTGGGCTTCGTCATTGGTGTGTCCTCATTTAGATTTGTGGGCTGATCAAGATCAGGCCCATCATCATTGTCTTCCGCATCACAGTCCATCTTACCGTGGACACTTCCCATATTGGAATTGCTTTGACCACCATACAGCTGGTTCCTAAAAGCATGCATCATTATCTGCTCCTGTTGTAAAACTTCCGCATTCGAATTCTCCATATGTTCACCTAAGTTATTACCTTCCCTATTCCGTATCCAGCTACGTACCAGTTGCATTCTCCGACAAGGGAACGCCCGTAAACTTTCATCCCAGGCCATCACAAGTTCTTCCGATTTCCTATGTAGTCTCAATTCACAGAAATTGTCAGTATGCCCAATAATCCTGCACAGGTAGCAGTACGTTTTCACTTTCTTATATCTAAACCGAACATAGAACATCAAATTATCATCATCAACCAACCTCTTCTGCCTCTTCAAAGGTTTACGAATGTCCAATAGCACCTTCATTCTCATAAATCTCTCATTATTAGAGTCAACACAAATGCTTGGATCGTATTCAACAAAGGACCCAATAAAATCTCCTAATTGCTTAGCCATTTCGTGAGACATAAATCCATGTTGTAGAGCATGAACTTGAACCCAAACAGGTGAATGTGTTAATGGTATAATCAAAGGACCCTCACCTTCCTTAATTTCCTTCCATACTAAAAGGTGATTATTGAAAATCCATAGAGAACCCTCCAAAACCCTCTGCACATCCATGGCATTGAAGAATCGGAACATGTATCTCTTCCCTCCAATCTCAGTGATATCGACTCCCCTTGGAGATCCTTTTGTCGACTTGTTTTGGTGCATTTAGTGATCGTGCCCACTACAGGAACCAATGAGAATGGGGCGGTTTGATTACGGTGGGCATGAGTTTTTGTGTTTAACCTATCAAATCGTTGCTTGTAGCTTAGCCGAGGCTACTTATAGACTGCTATGCTCATTCACTTGGAGCAAAAGAAGTGGTCTGTGTCTAGATGCGAGACCATTAAGACAACGATGTTGAATTATTCGTGATTGGACGAGAATTATTGGAAGAGACGATCTTATTATTGGTCTCGTATTTTACACTTAATTTATTTCAAAATGAAATTATATTATGTCTACATGAAAGGGATTAGATGAGGACGATTGATGCAACTCTTTATTCTATTCTATTCTATATTACACAATTGAATGGTACCTCATCAACTTTGTTCCTTTTCTCCATGTTGGATTCCAAGTGGATGAGATTGGATATGTATATATATATATATATCTAACCTAGGAGCATTGTTACAAAACTGTACCCGGTACGAGGCAACTATTCAAAAGGCTCGGAACTAGCTAAAGGCTAAGGTAAGCGTACAACTCCTTGCTTTAGCCTTAGGATGGGGTACCAATCCAGACATGCATGTTACTCAGTTACTGTGTGATGAATTTAGCCCTACAAGACGTAAAAATGTGAATCTTAATATTAAAAAGTAGAGACAATCTATCCTGGACCACAGTTTTAGTGTAATAAAATGCCTATTTCCGGGACATATTACATGATTGTGGTCTTATGGAGATATATACGACGATAGCTATAGACTGTGGTGATGGAGAAATATAGAATTGAGGATCCTCTCTTTAATTTTATAGTGTTTAACTTTATATAATGTTCAAAACGAGGTTATTTTGAACATTGAATAGGATTGAACAACTCTAAACTCATGTCTCAAATCTACGTCATTTTGAGTATTGACAAAGGTTAAACAGGATAAAATTAGACCGAAGATGTCGTTTTAGCCATTGGACAGGGCTAAACAATCTCTAAACTCACATCTAATGGCCAAAACGATAACATTACGGCGCACATCATATATTAAATGTGTATAAAACTATAAAAGAGCAGTCTTTCATATACACGCGGATATATGTATATATATATATATTATGAAGATGGAGATGGTGGTAGTGGAGGTGGGAACTGTGTAATGGCAGTCGGCAGAGGCACTGCTCGTTATTTTGTCGTCTGAGACATAGCAAGCGGATTTTGCTTCTTCAGTTCGAAGGTGGGGGACCCCCACCGCCACAGTCATGAACCCCCTGCTCCTACACTGCCTAGCTCCATTATCATCATTCTTAATTCACGGCTTGTTTTGTCCACAACTGCATATGCCTTCTCACTTCTCTTCTTCATGTTTGTTCTTATTCGTCTGTCTATGTCTGCGGTACTTTCCAACTACATATTACTTTCCTCATTATCTCCAATTGAATTGACATATTTTGTTCGGTTCAATATGGTTTTGTTCAAAATAAACAAAGTAAAATATGAGTTTTAATTTAAGATAAACCGATTTAGTTTAATTCAAATAAATTAAAAATGATATTATTTTGACACAATTTGATTCTGACCATGCATATGAAAATTACAGATTTGAAAAGGAGTAATGCTTTTTTCTTTTTGGTACGGAAATTTATATAATGAGGAATAAAAGGTAAAGATACATTTTAAAAAAGAGAAAAGGCACAAAAAGAAAGGAAGGATACAAAAAATTGCTGAGGAAAATAATTTATCTAAAATTTTAAAAGTGAAGCGTGTAAAGAAGAGGAATATCTGTGATACGCCTAATAAGCAAAAAAGAATATTAGTACGATTAATTATTCTCTTAGCTTTAAAAAATAAGTTTAATTATAAATTTAAAGGATTATCGTTTAGTTTTATATGTCATTCTAATACATTTTATTATTTTTATTCATAACTCTAGAATGATATAATTTCAATATTATATTATTTTAAATAATACCATAAATAATAATAAAATATGAGGAAAAGGAATTATATAATGTATAAGCAATATTATTCAAAATATAATCTTGTATTTACATTTTCTCAATGACTCACTCCTATGTATCTAAATAGAAATAATCTCTTTATATAATTTGCTTACATTATTATGACCCTTCTCGTATTCTCGCAAAGTTCGGAGTCTTATGCACTCACTCGTGCATTTCGTCAACTTTAGAAATAACACGGCGAAAATTACCTAAATAAGAAAATTACTTTAAAAGGCTATAATCGCTAACCCAAAAAAAATCAGTTTACACAAAAATAATGTTTCTTATTATTTATATTATATTAATAATGACTGTTAATATATATAATTTATTAATACAAATAAATATATTTATAAGTAGAAAAGAGAATCAATTAGGTTAGACATCATATATAATTGGAAGTATGGCTTAAACACCATTTCTACATGTTTTTAGTACAACATGAAGAAATTAGTGGAAATCAAGGGAAGCCTAAAATTAAGGAAATGAAACAGAAGAAATGTAAGTGAAGATCAGTTTTTCTACTACAAAGTGGGTCAAAATGGATAAAGTGATCTCTAATCAATGAACGGTTTGTGTAGTAGAAGATATCAATGGGTCTGTTTCAAGTGAAGTTGACTTCACCAGCTCATCGTTAATGCACAGTATCTCTTCAAGATTACCAGCAAGCTCTGTTCTTTTTGCTGCTGGTGATGAAACTGGTAATGGTGATGGAGGAACAGTTACCGAGGTTTGTGTGAGCTGTCTTGCTCTCTCTACTTGAACCAGCCAGTCTGTTCTGCATAGAACATAAAGCATCAGCATGGCGCATGAAGCTTGAGCTGCAAGCAAGCCGAGCCAGAGCCCAGGAAACCCCATTTTGAACACAAACCCCATTAGTATTGCCACTGGCATACCAACCAAGTAGAAAGACCCCAAGTTGATGTTAGCTCCAATGGTAGGCCTAGCACTGCCTCTCAAAGCCCCACAACCAGTTGTTTGTGGGCAATTTCCAAGCTCACAGAGACCTGCGATGGGCAATGCTATGGAAGTGAGTTCGAGAATCTCAGCGTCGTTAGTGAAAAACTTGCCCCATTGATGCCTCATCAATGTTGTGAACAACAAGGCCAAGAGACCTAACGCCACTGCACAGAACAGCGACACTAACATGGAAATGCGCGCTCTCGCCGGCCGATTCGCCCCCAACTCGTTACCTACTCTTGTTGAAACTCCGAGGCTGAGAGCTGATGGGAAGACATAAACTAAAGATGTTGTCTGGATAAGTATTCCCATTGAAGCTATGGTGGCTCTGGGGTTAAGAAGCAGACCACATAACATGATCATGAATTCATACCACCACCACTCGAGGCATACAGAGACACAAGTGGGGATCGCAAGACCTAGCAGAGATGACCAGCCTCTAAGACAATCCATGCTTGGAGAGACCCAAGAATCTTTATATACACCAGAGAAGTACATGAAGGAAATGAGTAAGAGGAAAAGATTGAAGTTAGTCCAAATCATGGCTATGGCTACTCCTGCAATACCCAGTTTGAAGTGGACGACAAGAATGAAATTTAAAGGTACGTGGAGAAGAACAGAGATGGCTGAACAGTAGGTTAATGGTAATGTGATGCTTTGTGTTCGAAGATATACGCGAAGAGGGTGAAGAAGTGAAAGGAAGAAGAGGTCCGGAATGGAGAAAAGAATGAAAGTGTGTGCAACAGATGATATATCATGATCTTGGCCACACCATAAGAGAATTCTCTTCATGTTTAGCCACATGAAAGAGATGGGAACAGAGGCCGAGAGGAGGAGAAGAACAGTTCTTTGAAGAGTGAGTCCGAGAAGCTTCATTTGTTTGGCCCCATAAGCTTGTCCACAAATGGGCTCCATTCCCATGGCTAGTCCAGAGATGACAGAGTAACCGGTGATGTTTGCGAAACCGATGGATAGAGAGCCACCAGCCAGCTCGAGCTCACCAAGATACCCTAAAAAAAGCATGGAGATCATTGCTCGTGAATACAGAATAAGGCCAGTCATTGCTGTTGGTCCAGAGATCCTTCCTATGGCTTTGATTTCCTCTGAGGCCTGACATGGAAGCAGAAAAAAGGGCAACAAGAAGGCAACGTTAGAAACACAAAATTGAGTACGAAGAACACGCCCTTTTGTTACATGTTCATCAAAACAATTAAAGGTTGGTTCTTTTTGTTTCTTTTGTTTTTACCTCAGAAAGGGTTGGCCATCTATTTAGCTCCTCCTGATCATCGGTATAGAGATCCATGGCTTTGTTGGGAATAGAGAAACGGGTAGTTGAAGAGCATAGAAATGAGGAAGGAGAAGAAGGTTTTGGGTTGCACATGTTAGCTATAGCTAGTACTTTATTAGATAAGAAAAAGAAAAAGGCTTAACGAGATTGAAGAGCAAGATACACAAACGTGTTGGGTTGGGAGGGAGAGAGTTTCTCGTTCTTGTTTTGTTTGTCACAGGGTAGTTCTGGATACCTGTTAAGAGGGTATGCAGCTCATATATATACATGAAGAAATCAGGACTTACAGCTACGTTGTGCTTTGTGAAGTTACGTGAAGAGAAGGCTGTGAAAAAGTGGCTACTACTGTTACTACTGAAAATTCCTAGACCTTTTGTCTTGTGGGGGCCAATCCCCTTCAACCCTCGTCTTCTCTCGCTCTAAAGCACCTGTAATCATAATTAGTTGAAAGAAAAAGAAAGGTGCAGTAAGGACAGGAAAGAAAGTGTAGTTTAATTGGGGTTTAGTTATGGTAATATTAATCCAATTAATGACGTTAATCCTCTCGAGTTTTTCAAGTGGAGTTGTGCTGTGCACAAGGGATTGGGAAAGTGCAAAAGCAAATTCGCTTCCTCGGCCTCAATCACCACCAAGTTGTGAGTTAGTAGATATGTCTCATATTCTAAGGCAGGTTATGCATATGCTATATGCCAATTCCTTACACAACCCATGTGATTTAACACATCCTTAAGCATATATACGATCGATCCTTGTGATTATCTGAAGCCCACTTGAACATGAAAACGCCTCTTGACTATTTGCCCAATTTGAGAGGTGTCAAACTTTCAGTACAAAAAGAGGCCCCATCTGTTTCGTCTGTAAACTTACAAAACAGCTTATGCTCCATAAACAAAGCTTCAAGACATCAAGGGTAGAAGTAGAACATGTGAGAAAAATGTATTGATGATGCTATAACTTTTGTAAGTAAGGAAAATTTTTAAAAAGGTTTATCTTCATGGGATTTTGTGGAGAGTAGGTGCATGGGACCACAAAGTAGTTAATGGGGGAAGTGACAGTAAAATGGCAGCATAGAGAAGAGGCAGATGGAAGGAAGGGAACAAACAACAAAGAGAGATACCAAACACTAATATGTACGTGCTTCAATTGCAACCATTTAATTCGTATCCTCTTTCTCACAACAGAGATGAGGGACTGTCTCTCTACGGGGGTGAAAGAAGAGGTTCTTTGCCTGGAGACATTAGAGCAGTAAAAGCCAACCTTATCCATCATCAGCACAGAAAAAGAATAGGGCATGCAATTGCAGTTTCCAAGTTCTGTATCTTTTTTCTCTTTTAATTTTTTAACCTTTGGCTACAGCGACCCCCAGTAGCTTCTTCAGAAGAATCACTTTTTTTTTTGTTTCTTTTTCTCCTAGTTTTCAATGTATATAGTGGAAGATATTACTTCCCTGAAATCCATACCCACCCCTCCAATGTCAGATTCCATGTGTCTCCACTCTCCAGCATAATAAGCTGCTGTGGATGAGAGCAACGTGTCATGACAAAAAACCAGTGGACAAGAACAAGTTGTGTCAAGATAAACAAACCAATGAAACCCGTAGAAAAATAAGGGGAGAAAAAAAAAAGACAGTGCATAAGTGTTTGATGGTATGAAACTGAAGAACCAAACCCAATTTCGAATTTTATCATCCTAATCGGAAAGTAGGGTTCACAATAACGTGAGATCCCGATTGAATGTTGTGAACATAGAGAATTTTACTTTTAGGATCACGTAGCGATGCCAATCTCACTGTGCCTGATCAGAAAATCATGTCATACACACCAAGTTGTTTTCATGGTGGAGGTAGAGTAGAATTTTTCATGGCAGAATAATAAACAAAAAAGTAGAACACGAATGGTCAAATGCAAGTTTCAACGAAGGAAAGGAAATGAAACAATGACGAGACCTTTCGACGTTTATGAAAATAGAAAAGATTATACGAGTCTAGAAAATCTAATAAATTCTCGGATTCCATGCTTCTCACCTTCCCCTCTTCTTTCCTGAAAAGGGTTGATGCCTAATTTCAGAATAAGTCACAGACAGGCGAATGGAGATGTCAAGAAGTTCTTAAATTTTGGTTTTTATTCTTTTTAGCTGGATTCTATTTGTCTTCTTATATGAATTGATATTTTTGCTTAGCTACAATCTTTCCATGGTCTATCCCATTTCTCTTCCTAAAACTCCCACTACCTTGTACCCAAACATGCATAAACAGTTGCATGCACACAGGCAAGCATTTGCAGTGTCTCAAGCATGGGGGACCAAAACCATAATTGATGTGTTGCTCAACAATCATATTATGTTAGTTTTTCAATAGGCTATCTTTTGACTGTCATGTCATCTCTTCATTTATGATTTGACGAATAAGAAGCTTAAATAATGAGCAACTAAACGATGTCTTTAAATGATTCTCAGACCTTAACAGAAGGCAGTGCATGGGTGCATTGAAAGCAAAACAGGCTATCTTAGATACTGTGAAGTGCAATGAACACAAGAATTTATTCCTAGGTTCAGAGGCACGCAATGTCATTGAAATAAATAACAAAGGATGCTTTCCACAGAAATCAATCATTCTATTCCGAAAAGCACAGCATCAAAAAGGCAGGTCTCCATCAAGGTTACAATCGCACAACTAACGCACTAATTGTTGGCCACCAAGCACTATTCAACACATTCATACAGCAAAATTTAGGCACACAATGCAAGAAACTCAAATACATCATGCTTGGATGGTTGGACCACCAGGAGGGTAATAAACAGGATTGGACGAATTTATTTTCCCATGAGAAGTTTTTCTCGATCAATAGAAACTTATCTTGGTTGGTACGGTAGTCTTCAGAAGTAATCTTCAGCTTCATTTTCCTTTCCATGGAAGCAGGTGGACTCTTCCACATATACGAAGAGAATTTCGATAGCCTCTCATATTTCCCATCTTCCAGATACAGCTATGGTATTTGCAATACTTTACCATGGTGCATATCGCAGCTTTCTTTACATATAATAAGCCTGAACTGTTTCTAAGACATGCAGAGCGCACAACAAATTGAATCCTTAAGCGTCAAATCTTAGGAATTTCCTCACTGTCTTAAAGAAGGTCCGATGAGCATGGCCTTTCTAAATCTCAACAAATTCCCAAAACTTCAAAATTTTCCATGAAATCCTCTATTTTCTCAAAATTCTGTCTCCACTTTGGTAAACAAAACCATTGCTGCTCGGATCCTACTCCAGAACACTGGCAACCATGACGCAATAAAATTAAAACCAAGGAGTTCTAATAACTTGCAAGCCAAAGTAGTAAATAAGGCCAAAAGACAAAAGACATTGGGTAAGGAAGATAATAAGTAAAAAACCTCAATTACTCGGAGTTGAATACAGCTCCTCTCATAAATTAGCACTACGATGCAGTCTGGTCTTAACTGTAATCCGGAAAAAGTACAAGAAAATACCTCATCTGATGGCTCTGGGCTTTTGAACAATAGACCGAGGAATACCCAAGATGGCTATAGTTCCAGCACTAAAGGCTGCAATGGCTCCAACAGCAAAAGCCGGTGAGTTTCCACCACCAAACAGTTGATCCCATGGTCCACTTCCTACTGACACAATGACCTGTGTTGATTAATATTGTCTCAATCATAAAAGTTGTTAGGTGGAGAAATTGTTACTGTAAACAGAAACAAAGTGCTCACAGCAAAATTCAAATAAGATGATGCTAATGATTGCAAGACTAAATCCTTTGAAATCAGGCTGTTAAAGAAATTATTTCCATGTAAAACTAAATCCAATTGTACAACTAACTTAACAATCTTAGATAACATTGAATTGAATATCTCAAGGAACATGAAATCTAGAATTTATTTTGTGAACAGACATAATGATATTATAATGTAATGCATCTAACTCTAAAATGTATCGTACGCAGCAAATCGCAAAAGAGGACATGGAATTTCTATAGCCTTTCTTGAAATTCTTCCAATAAGCAGTTTGGCATCCAGTGATCATCTCATTTTACAAATGACAACCATCCTAGCCCTTCATTATCAGAAAAACCGAGTATATACTTTTATTTCTACTAAAAACTCCTTTTCTTTTTCAAGGAAAAGGACAAAAACATGCACCTATGATCAGCCCATCCCAAACCCCATACACATGCATGTGTGTAACATGAGAGATACCTGTGGGATTACAATTGCCAAATTGAGAACACCCATTGACAAACCTGCAAAACACAATCGTGAAAACAAGCCGTTATAGAGCCTTTCCCAACAACAGAAAAAGTTGAGCAACAAAATAAAGAAATTCCACCTTGGCCAAGTCCAAGATGTTGAATACGTGAGGAAATTAAGGCATATGGAACACTATAAGTGATCTGCAAGGAAAATATCCCAATGACAACAATATCAGTTTCCTCCTTGATTAACAGAAGAATGTTACACCTAAAATGTAGGCAGTACCAATACATATTGTAATCTAAGTTTATTCATTGAATGTAACTATTCTAAAGTTTTTCTTTGTTTAACTTACATTGACTAAGGTTAAATTTTTAGCAATTATTTATTGAAAATGTGTAATTCTATATCATGCTTCATGCGCATATAAAAGGGTTACTATATTCATTCAATTTCATATTAGATACTTATTATGCATTTACAAATATATATAGATATAAACAAAGACAAGATAACTGATCAGATAAATAAAAAGTAGCTGGACAACAATATGTAAGTTGGAGTTGTACTTTTAAATCTATAACTGTAAATGAAGCTTTTCACAAACATTAGACCATCAAAATTATATCCCAATCAAAGATTATAATGCTATATTATAATGAAAGATTGACCTCTTGGAAAACCAAATTTATACATAGTGTCAAACTTCCAACACCTTGTAAAAAGAAAGAAAAGGAGAAGTACTAATGTAATACAGAACTAGTTAGCTAATTAGAGAGCCGTTCACTGACCTTGTTTTCTCTCAAATGATAAAAGTTCTTATTATCTTCATATCTCCTCTCTTTTGTAGGCAACCAAGCAGAATTAAGAAAATGCAGTCTCTATAATCCCCTTGAGCTATTAATTCTTATGGACTATCATTTTCATACCAAATTCTAATGAAAAATCCAATATAGAAATCTGGATCTAGGGTTTTGTAACCTATTAGACTTGATATGTACTACCACCATGTCAACTTTATAACGAGAAGAAATGACCTTATAAATATAATAAAAAAACTTCAGTTATCATCCCAATTATGAACATTTTAAGGAGTTATTACAATTAGCATTAACTAGGAGAAGGGAATAAACTTTTAATGTTTGAAACTAACTTGTAAATTTAGGTTTTGTTTGATAACCAGTAATAAAAAAGTGGGAATGAAAATGCAACCTTTATTCCTTAACTTTTGCTTCTTTAATTACTATTAATAGATGAAATAAAGAATTAAAAAAACTTAGAATGAATTCTAAACAATCATAAACTTTTATTTGGTTTAAGTATAAGTTAGAATGAAATATCCGGAATAAGAGAAACAATGAGCAAGATTATTAGAATATTTATCAAAATATTTTAGCATATTGTGAGGATATTAATTCTATTCAATTATTATTATCAAAACCATATATTACACTCTTTTATATTTAATTTTTTAACAATTATCTTATTTTATTTTATTAATACTATATCAAGCACAAGTAGTTTTTATAGTTTAATTTTATTCTTATCAAAAAAATTATTCATAATTCTTTAAAAATAATAATTTTATAAATCATTGAAAAATAATTTTGATTAATTACTTATAAAATACAAAACATTTTGATTAATTATTTACAAAATAAATCATATAATAACTAAATATAAGTAAAAAAATTAATTATAATTCCTAATATTTAATATTAAATACTAGTATAACTATGAACTTATTAATCACTTCTTAGTGATTACATACCAAACACATATAATCAGTAATTTCATTCATAATCTAATTCTCGCTTTCTATTCTCATTCCTATGTTTTTATTCCGATTCAATCATTACTGTTTACAAAATGGGGCCTTAGTTGTTCATGCAATATTAGTAATTAAAGATTTGGAATACACCTAAGAAGAACTAATCCTTTATGGCATTTGTTTAAAATGAACCTTAGGTGGCATACATGTATAGAAATACTCTGATTGTTTCTGTTTTCACACACCCCAATGCACTTGGGGGCTCAAATAATGATGTTCCGCTAAGGAAAAAACTATATGTACATTTTTCACATATTCAAGCATAGCAGTTTAAATTTGCATTCTGCCACTATAAGATAAGGCAGCTCAGTACTACTGAAGACAAGGAAATCAAGAAACAGAGTAAACCTGGACAGCAAAGGCCACAGAGAAGCCAATAGTGAGGAAAACAACTATCTTAAAGTATCATCTTACAGTATGAGTGTTCAAGCTGCAATATTTCTGGAAAAAGAAAGAAAATTTTAGTAGAAGGATCTAGATACTTACAGCCAGTGGAAAGCCAAGAATTGCAAAGATAATCAATGCTGCAGCCACGATGCTACTCCGTGGCAGGTGATGCCCTGTGTAGCCCACAAGTTTTGTTGCATATGAGAGCATGAGCATAGAAAGGAAGCAAAGAGCCATAAGTATATTTGAAACCCCCCACATAAAACCAGCTCCCCACTTTCGACACAGCTTCTCCATGAACAGAGATGTTAATCCAAGGATGAACGAGTTCAAGACCAAACCAAACGCACCCATTCTGACACCAGAATCATAATTATTTCCTTCATTAGGTTTACCACCATAAACTTCTCGACCCATCCAGTCTGTATCAAAGAGAAGAAATGGAAACCAACCAATCCAATTCAGAGCAGTGACAATTAATATTATCCAAACAGACCATGAGAAGTATTGGAAGGTTCCAAAGAGTTCCCATAAGAAAGCCTCTTGTTCATGGCATGAATCTACTGAAGCTTCTTCCACAGAGGGCTGAAATCTGTCTGACAAACCTAAAGGCATCTCAGGAGCAGCTGTGATGCTTAGATATGTAGTAATCATCATAAAAATAATATCAAGATAGAATGCAGACTTGAGATTGGCACAGTCGGCATTACATGCAGAGGTAACTGTAAAAGGAAAAATCCGGAACCAGCCACTGTATGATCCAGTAGAATAGCCAAGTACATTACCAACTGCCATGAATAGTGAGAAATAAGCATTTGCTACTCTAGTCCTTCTGTGATCCTTTCCTAACATAGCAGAGGAATCAAAATAAGAAAAATGCCAATTTTTAGCTAAAAATTTCATTCTTTTATACAAATATTTGCAATCACAAATAAGAATTGGAACTTCAACAGAAAAATCAACCGGATCCAGATAAAGAAACGAGATATCCTGAAAAAAAAAAAGGAAACGTAACGAGACAAATGCTTTTTATTATTAAACTCAGTGAAAGAAACAATACTTGACTGACTGCATTTCAAACATTTCTCTCCATCCAAACAATTACCTACTGTTTACTGGAACAACAAATTCTAAATTCCTCCGTTACTCTTCATCATGTCATTACTTGTTTTGTAAACAAGTAAATCTGGTTTGGGACAGGAAGTTAGTACACCGCCACCAGTTGCAGTGCTACATCAACCTGTCATACTAGGATAGCGGCTCCTTCCCGAGGTGCTTAGAGATCTCTACTTATCGGAAAACATATAATCTTCGAATCACTAAATAGCTTAGTTGAATCATGGGATTTCAATTAAATCGTGAAACAGAAATGCCTGACGGAGATGATAATTTGATCACGAATTCACAGCAACTATTTCCCTCCCAAGAGTATGATAACAACTAAAATTACTGTAAGCCACTAGCCAATTTACATTGTAGCCAAAATTAAACGCATATGATTTTGAATTATAAGGTGAAAAAAGAAAATAAGCAAGGTCGATGTTCACCGGTGAGATCAGCGAGAAGTGCTCTACAAGGACCTTGAGTCATGTTATTGGCAACATCCAAAATCCAGAACCCGACTACAAATACTGCAATAGCTCTCGGCTTAGAGCTCCCACTGTCACCCAAAAGCCCGCCGATATCGGCGGAGTGGCCGATGATCAAGACAGAGAGAGTTATCAGCGAAGCGCCAATAGCAATAAACGGCCGTCGGCGTCCGAATCGGCTCTTGCAACGGTCACTCATGTGGCCTACCAGCGGCTGAACTATTAAGCCGGACAACGGGCCACAGAGCCATATTATGCTGGCCCACGCGTGAGGGATGCCGAGTTCTTGCACGTAAGGAGTTAAAAGAGAGAGCTGCAGCGCCCAACCGAACTGGATTCCACCGGCAATTGAGGTCACGCGGAGAAGTTGTCTTAAAGGCGTCCGGCGAGGCGATGGTGGTGGTCGTGCAGCCGGTGCTCGAGTCGGAATTCGAGCCCTGGCTCGAGGTGACTCTGCTTCGGCGACTGGCATCCGTTAAACTTTGATATAATAAAAAGAGCAACAGCAACTTGTGGTTGTTTCCAGCGACGCCGTTTTCGGGATATTTCAGAATTTTGTACCAGGGTAAGACCAGGAGAACTGAAAGTTGGCGGATGGACTGAGTGCTTAAGGAGGCACTGCGAGTGAAGAAATTTACGGACACGCCCCAAGATTGATAAAACCAAGGAAACAATGGCATCAAGTGCAATTTTCGATAAAACCGAGGGCGATGCTGTAGGGGAGCACTTTTGTTGACTCCCAGATGACGTTGAAATATAGTTTACAGGTGAGGAGAAGACAGGAATGCCCTCGGAAACCATAAACGACATGGTCGTTTTGGCTCGACATAAAGTTCATTAAAATGCGCATGTTTCGCTGTCGAAGGAGAATAAATAATGCTTTTCCACGCACGCTTTTAGGCAATGGACCCAAATTCTGCCTTCTGGACCTCTGGTTTTGTGCTTTAATGAATAATGATCAAGTCGTACCAAAGGCATACCTTGCTCAACTTTAAATGTATTTTAATATATGAAAATGATATTAATGGTTTTAAATTCATTGCTCATTAATGTATATCTAAAGACTAAACAGAAGTTTCATTTCATCGTTTGCTGCCAACAAATCAAACAGCATGTAGAAGGTCAGGTCACATCATTGATTGTTTTTACTCCGCATGATTGACATTAGTTTAATGCTCTATTTTTAAAACACATTATTTGAAAAATTTAAATTAAAAATTATTAGACTTGACTCGGGTTCAATCAAGTTTCGCCCACTCAACTCTGATCAAATTTCGACTCAGATTCAGCGTGTGAATTTCAAATCTGATCAAGTTTCACATTTAACTCCAAATCCCAACATAAATTTTCACACGGGGTCAACATAAAATCAATATCAATCATAGTTGGGCTTGGACCCTTCCTTCTTTTTAACTTTTGAGTGACAATAAAGCGACTCGTAGCTGGCGAGTGGCGACCATCATGACCTACTCGGCGTGCCACCTCAATGTCCACGTTCCCACAGCTCAAAAGCAAAGATAAGCAAATTAGATTTTACAATGCATTAGGTCATACTAATTTTAAACGGTTGAATGATCGTTGAACTGCAAAATCCTCTACATAACAGAAGAAAATATCGATCCAAAACACCGGAAAGAATGATAAAAGCGCACTTTGTTGTTCTCGTCAGATGCTGATTGGACCTTTGGACCTATATGATATGCAAACAAAGTAATGAAGAAAGTACAGGCATGGACAACCGTTTTCGTGGTGGATGATAGTGAGTAAATGAATATACATACATATATATATATGGTCGAAAGTTGGCTTTTGGTTCGAAATTCCCAATGCGAACACCGTCTATTCATAAATACAGATGATCGACGAGGCACTTGGGCGATAGCTTAATAATTATAATAGAGCCAATTTCAATAAACATATGCCAAGGTCGGTGATGTGATGACACCTTAACTTTAGGAAACCAATGTTGCTTATCTTGTAAATCATACCCTTTCGTCCGAAAGTTTAAGAGTTTAAATTAAATTTAAACTTTGACTTAACTTATTATTGAGATTAAAATTTGTGGATGTTATATTATCGAATTCCAATTTTTTAAAATATGTAAACATTATTTTGAATATGATTCAATAAAGTTTGAATTAGTTGGATCATTTAATCAGAACTTTTCGTTTTTTTTTTAATTTCGGTCACAATGTTAAAGACCACATGGGGACTGAAACTACGCGTCGAATCAGTGTCTGCATTTGATGTCGCAAGCAAAACTCAAACCGCCTCATCGCCACCCATTCAACGTATCTTAACAATAGATGGAATGAGTATTCGAGTAGCTTCCTTGAGAGATTGACAGACGATGGAATGAGCGTTCGAGTAACTTCCTTGGATAACTCTGTATTTTTCCCCTTGTGTCCTGCTTCACTGAGGTCATAACACAGAAATGACTAAATTAAGAAAACCTCCCAAATGTTAGCGGCATCCCCGCACCTTCAGAACTAAGGAATTTCAACGGTAATCAAATTCAAAAAGATCGCCTAACCGACAATCTCTTCAACCGACTATATAAACTGTCAATTACAGCTTCTCCACCATTATTTTCGTAGCTTGGCCTTCATGTCTCTCCGCGAACCAGCAATCAGTAAGGCCTTCGGGACCTTCTTTGATGATTGGCTCAACGGCCAACAACATCTACTTGACCAATTGCTCTCCGCTGCTAAATCAGAGAACGCGCGCCCACCTGAACAGCAACTGGACTTGATCGAGCAAGTCATGTCGCACTATAAATGTTACTATGAAGCGAGATCGAGGGCGATCAATGGAGATGTATTGACCTTCTTCTCTCCTCCGTGGCTAACCACTTTCGAGAGAACACTGACGTGGCTTGGCGAGTTCAAGCCGTCGATGATTTTCAACCTAGTTAACGACTCCGTCAGAGCTTTGACGGAAGAGCAACGTGGGAGAATCAAGCAAGTGAAGGCGTGGACAAGGAGAGAGGAGAAAGAGTTGTCAGAGGCAATGGCAAGGATCCAAGAGAGTGTGGCGTCACCGTCGATCTTCAAGTTAACGAGGCGGTTCGGAAGACCTGTCGACGGAGAAGAGTGGGAGATGGATGCAGCGATGGAAGAGCTCAAATTGGCGATGGTTGCCGTCTTGCGGAGGGCTGATACGCTTCGAATAATGACAGCGGAGAAAGTGACGGAGGTTTTGAGTCCGGTTCAAACGATAACGTTCTTGGCGGCGGCGGCTCAGTTTCAGTTAAGAGCGAGGACGTGGGGACAACAAAGAGACGCAAAGAGAGTTGCGACCAGTGATGCACAACATTAACTAGTATCTGTATTTTCTTCGCAGTTTTGATGTCCAAGAGATCTCTCTAACATCATTATATAAGCAACCTTAAGAAAAATGTCAAATTAAGGACATAAACCAGTTTGGTTTCATGTCCTTTGCTCTTTACCTTTTTGTTTTGTGATGGATGAATCTGGAAGAAAGGTGAGGTGAGCGTCTTTGAACTAATTGTCAAAAAAAATAGGTATGCGGTTTTACCGTGAGATGATTAAGCGGAAGTGTTGAAAATGCGCGACAGCCCAACCAAAATGGCGCGAAATCTGAAATTTTTGTTGCAGTTCCGTCTTGCTCATGGTGAGGTAGCCAAAGCTGAAACTAAGAAGCCTAAGTTCAGTTAGAATTGGCAGTAGTACCTTTAGGTATTTAGGCTTAGTTTGAAAGAGAAATATCGGTTTATAACTGATGAAATTAACCTGTTAAACTTATTTTTAATAAATACTTATTTTTATTATTTTGGTAACGGTTGAAATATGAAAATAAGTGTTTGGTAAATGCGATTGTGATTGTTGAGAGATAAAATTATTAAAAAACTCATTGATTTAATAAACTATTAATTATTATATAAATAATTAAAAATATATTATTAGTTATATAAATTTAAAATTATAAATAATAAAATATTAAATCAAGATAAGAAAATATAAATAAAATAAATTTAATAAATAAAATATTTCGTAAAAATATATTATTAATCATATAAATATAAATTATAAATATATTAGACTTGCTTTCTATTAGTTGAGAGTATAATGAAAAATAATAATTAATAGAAGATTATTAATGGAAAGTAGAATTTTTATTGTAGAAGTACTTTCTTTTCGCAACCCTCTTTCTGCTTATCGATTTATGCAGTGATACCGCACTTTTTTTCAACCTTCAGTTGTTTGCCCACAAATCCAAACATGTGGCTGTGTTTAAAAACTGCGGTAAATAAGTACTTATTTCCACCACACCGCAGATCCAAACACAACCGCAATCAAAACAATGTCCTACTCTGTTGCGTTTCTATTTGTATTAGCTTAAATTCGATGCATCCAGCCATATTACTAATTTTTTAAGGATTAATTTACGTTAAAAAATCAACTAAAAATGTTATTTTCATTAAGTGATACTATACTTCTTTGTTTTTAGTCACTATTTATAGCAGAAATTGAAGCCATACGGTGAAACTCCAATAATTTTTAAACTTCAATTATCCAAATTGCTCCTTGGTCGGGTCGGTCGTGCTGAGCCCGAGCCCAGTCGTAATGACTCACAGGCCGGTCGGTCCAATCTTCAAAGATCAGTCTCATACCTATTGGCCATTC
>JANZXR010000002.1:3715302-3729436 GCA_027575705.1 Erythroxylum echinodendron | reverse complement strand
CTTTGTTTTGCAGGAATCCTTAAGCCAGAATTCACGCGTTCAACAGTTGTTTCCATGGATCCAAACGGCAACGTGCAACCTCGTCAGAATCCGGCTGAACCACTCCTAAATTATATCATTAATAACTAAAATTCTTATTAGCTCAAAAAAAGATGTTTTTCGGTCACAAAAATTTTCATTTCAAACACAAATATTCGAATTGTCACATTCAAATGTATATATATATATAAATATATATAACTTTACTCAATTAAATTTGTTGACCTCACTTAGATTTTACAATGTCGATCAAGTGCATTAGAGTTATCAACAATCTTTTTATCTCCTAAAAAAAATAGTGATAAGCTGTGAACTGCTTGGGTAATTGATCGTACCCTTAAAATCAAATAATTCAATATATATATTATTATACTAAAATATTCAACAATACTCAACATATCTGAATAATTAACAAACATCCAAAATTTTATCATTAGCAATAATTAAGGCTAATATTATTTTACTACTGTCATTTATGTTTTATCTCATTATTAACTAAATTGCCTAATCCCTGCTTAACCTAGTAGGCTTAAATTCAATGATTTGTATCATAATCTCTCACTGAGTAGACATTGACACAGGATATCCCAAGATTCAGGATATATCAATTCCACTTTGGTACCTAGTCATCGACATGAGACATTCTTAGGACTTAAGTACCCTGGTATTTCCTCCACAAACAAGTATCTAGCCATTGCTCGCTTATTTTTACACAACCTGTCAATTTATGATCATCAAAAATATAACACTTTAGGCTATGTTTGGTTGGGGGTTTATTAATGAAATATAATGAAATGAAATATTATTAAATCATTTAGGATGAGAGATTATAATAGAATGGAATGGAATGTGATAAAAAAAGAGGATTTCATATTATATTTCATTCCATCATAAACAGTAAAAATAAAAAACCTCCAATTTGGGGGTGTAGGATAAAATGTAAAATGATAAACAACTTTACACTATATTACATTATAAACCTTCTAAACAACATTTCATTATATTATATTATGAACTCTTCCATCCCTCCCAAATAACAATTTTCTAATATTTCATCTATTTACATTCCATTCCATTATAAACTATTTCGTTCTATTCTATTAAAAATTTTACGTCTAACAAAACAAAGCCTTAATACCCCTATGAGGATATACGAATGCCACACAAAACAAACCTAAAACAAACCAAACATTCCAACAATCCCCAAAAAATAAGGCAAACTTACATCACATTTCATATGTCATTGAGTTATAAACATGACACAATATATACAATGTATTTATCAAATCCATGCCTTAAAATCAAACTCATCCTATGTTATGGTTATTACAGGCTATTTACACAAACTACAAAAAAAATATCCCATAATATTGAATACAACTAAAAACTTAAGCACAAAATCTCCCAAAACATAAAACGTCCTTCTTTGGCCACTGTGGTTGTCCCAGCCTTAACCCTATTTATAGAGACCTACACGGAGAACAAACCACTGTACTAAGCATATAGCTTATTAGGAAAATAAATAAAGCAAGATATAAGATGATGATTGTTTCTTATAGTCATCTAACATTTACATGCAAATGAGTCATGACATATCACATAGTAATCTTCGATTATTCAAGTTAGAGAGTGATCTGACTCTCAACTGCATCAAAACAAAACAAATATCAAAACACACGCCTGCTAATCTTTTCAGAAGTGGGGTAACGGGAACAAAACAGAAGATACCTATGATTGGTTTCTACAGAAACATAAGAGACTTAAGTCTCTAGTATAGAAGACATCGTAGTGTCTAAGAATATAAGCAACTGCAAACCTTCTAGGCATATCTATTTGCCCACAACTAGGACTTGGAGGTTAAAGCAAATAATATCACATTTCAAAGCCACATGCAAGAGAAATAATGCATAACATATGAAGTTATTCCTCATGCTCAAATTGAAAGTGTTCGTTCACGCCCGATCAAACATAATATGCCTTATGAATATAAGCCTTTACAATAATGCATCAATGAAAACATTTAAGTAATTACACCTTATAAGCATGAGTCTCATATTACCCTAATAACTGGATTTGCTAAATTGCAGTGATATCCGAAAGAGTTTTGGAGGAGATTCAATAGCATTTGGGTAAGGAAAAATTCATGTTTGGGCTAATAATGGGAGTGATGCATGAATGTACCGAATTTCCAACTTTTCTTAGTATAAGTTTTCCGGACAGTTTTGTATGACCATTCTGATATAGAAACTGAGATCTTTAGGTAATATGTTCTTCTAAAAAATGTTCCTCTATATCTTAAGTTTTTAATGACATAAAAGTAATGCAATTTGGTTCATTATTCCGAGAGTTATACCCAAAATACTACAGGCTGTTCTCAAACAGGGAGAGTAACCAGAACTCAACTTCAAGACAAATTTCAAAACCCTTAAGACAGAACTCAAATTCAATTCCTTCATGAAAGTTGTAGACATATATATCTAGTTTAATCTCTAGTTAAAGTTATCCCATTTGGATATTTAAAGGTCAAGATATGGATAAAATACCGATTTCTGTTCAGTAAAACCATTCCATCTAACGAGGAACGCACTCCAATTAACTCACTTCAGTCTTATTATGAAAAAGTTACGCCAAAGACACATGCAAATGAACCAGAAACATCCTATTATCATCTAAGATACTTCTCTTAATAAAACTCTTACACATTGCACTCAAAAAACCCAGCAACATATTAAATTTCCATACCTTTGAAAGGAGTGTTTCAAAACCCTTATTCTTTACTCCAATTGGTTGCCTTCGTTGGTCTTCTTCCTTTCTACACACAACATACCCATTCACTACTCATTTCCAACAATCACAGGTGCATAATAAAAAAGGAGCTAAATTTTACAACAAAACATGCAATTAACATACCTTTACTTCAAAAGCACAAAGGGATTTAATAAGATGGTGGATGGAGAGAGAGAGAAGTTCAATCTTCTGTAGATTTTTGTGTTTGCCGACTCTCCCCTTCTTCATTTGCATGTTTTTAGACAAAGACACAGATGGGTAACGTGCCATTTGCCACATGGCTAAGTGTTATGATGTGGGACATATGACAAATGGTTCCATCTTATTGGTTTCTACTTTTCACCTTTCATTAATAACAAAAATGACCACACCTTTGTCTTATTATATAAAAGTGTGTTGAGCCAATACAGGAGTTTCAGTAAGCATTCTTTTTAAGTATATGTAATGGGTGTTAACGATTAGGAAAGTGAGTGCTTAGTTTGAGACATAATCAGTACGAACGGAATTGTAGGGGTATTTTGGTAATTTTTGTTAATTATGGTATACATGCATAAAGATACATTAATCATGGACTAAATTGCTAAATGTATTCAAATGGAATGCAATTTCATAGAATTAAGACAAATATATGGTCATTTTTGTTATTACTGAAAGGTGAAAAGTAGAAACCAATAGGATGGAATCATTTGTCATGTGTCCCACATCATAACACTTAGCCATGTGGCAAATAGCATGTCACCCATCTGTACCTTTGTTTAAAAACACGCAGATGAAGAAGAGAGACAAGCACAAAAATCTGCAGAAGATTGAGCTTCTCTCTCCATCCACCATCTTGTTAAATCTCTTTATGCTTTTGAAGTTATGTTAATTGCACATTTTGGTTTGAAATCTAGCTCCTTTCTCATCTCCTCTTCAACTAAGGTTCTGTTATGCATTTGCTCTACTACAATTTATCTAAAAAAAATTTAGGATTGAATCCAAAGTTGACATGTCAATCAACAAACTCTCAAACGAATCTCAAAAAATAATAAAAAAGGATGAGAATACTATACTACTTGCTTTCTTTATGTTTTCCTCACTATTGTTGTTTAGACTCCTCTCTCTTACAAAACCTACATATTTTCTATTTTATATCATGACATAAGTTTTTCTGCATTGTACACGGTCACATACATGGCCATGTAAGTGACTGTGTCTCTTCCAGTACTGCCTCAGTCACAGATGTGCACGGTTACAAAGAATTATACAATTTGAACACAATTGTGTACATGACTATATATGTCTTTGCCCTTCACGTCCTTCACATAATTCTAGATACTTTCACGATTGATTCACACAATTGTGTAAGTAAAAGACATAGGCATGTAGCACCCTACACAGTTGTGTCTCACTAGAAGAGTTTCATCTAACTGTCATTCATCTTGTCTTCACTCATTCGTCATTCCTACGAATCACAAAAGCGTCAACGATCATTAAAAGTCTCAAAATAGAGTTGGACACTCAACAATCTCCCCCTCCAGCCCAATTTATGGGAAAGACATGTTATGCTTCAACAACTACTTGAGATACGTCCTAACAAGATTACTATAAAGCTCATGCTTCTTTTCAGGAATTACTTCAGTCAACGTATCAACACCATTCATATTTGTGTGAATCTTCTTCAACATCACTTGTGACTCTTCAATCATGAACCTCAACTGATGATATATGACATCTATGTGCCTTATGTGGAAATGATATATAATATTTTTGCTCAAGTCAATAACATTTTAATTATCACAAAATACTACATAGTCTTCTTACTTCACATCCCACTCTTGAATGAGTCTTTTTAACCAAAGCATCTCCTTACTAGCTTCTATTGTAGTTACATACTTTGTTTTAGTTATAGATAAAGCTACACAATTTTATAGCTTAGATTGCCATAAAATGGCTCCCCCTAAAAATGTATGGTTTCTGCAGTTTATGAACTGTGTAATGTGTCTATTGTCTTTCTGCGCTTATCTACGTAACTTTTGTTTCTAAACCGTGCACAACTTTACTCCTAATTTGTCCTTTTCATCATCAAAAGTTCTTTGTTATAGTAAAATATCTGAGCAATCAGGTGATGGGATGTCTTCGTCTTTCACAAATTCAATGGGTGAAATCACTTTAGCAAAAGATTATATCAAACTAGGACACATCTTTTAATCTACAAGTGTTTCTGCTGTTTGTTTGTTTTGATTGTTGAGCTGCCAAATAATTCCCATTGAAGATTTGGTCTATTTTATTTAATAAATTTTGTCTAATGGGTATAATTAGTTCAATATTTTTCATTTACTGATAAAAAAGAGAACTTTGAGGTATTCAAAACAATTCCTAAGATAATTAACTAATATGCAAGAAAGTTCTAGTTCGTAAATTGAAAACCCATTATCAAAATTGGTTAATCGAACTACCCCCTTCATACTGACTTAGATAGCTAAATACAAGCATATGCTACCCTTATAAATCCAAACTTCCAACAAAATCCTTCACAAAACTCCAAAATACCCAAATGAAAAACAGAGCATAGCAACTAAAAATGAAAGGCCTAGTTCATGCAGTTGAAACCACCAAAAGGACCTATGTTTCATCTTTCCTTATCAGCAACCAACCAATTAACAGAACAACAAGATCTACTGTTTCCATAGATACCTATAGAGTAAAAGATTTTCGGTCCAACAATTCAATATAAAGAGCCACGAATTAGCTCACTTCCAAAAAGATCTACTGTTTCCTATCTTATTTACTGAAAACAAATAAAAAATTACATAACTCTAAATTAATCGATATAAAGAGACCAAAGACATATAAAGAAAAACCAACAGATTCGTAATTTAGGTAGAAAAAGAGGGAAAAGGCAGAGAAGATGGGAAAAAACCGATGAAGCACCCAAGTAAAGATACCTGGATTCCACTGCAACCTAGCCCAGTCGATTCTCGCTCCTATACAACAAATCAAATTAATCAAATTAACATCTATCAAAAATCGCTCAGACCACATTTTCGTTTGAAAAAGAACATACATTTCTCAATCTCGCTAATGTTAGACGCTCGATGAGAGAAGAAGGAGGTAGTAAAATAAATGCAAACCCATATACATTAATCGGATGAGAAGATAAGGAAAATGTCTCATTGGACTGATTGTCGACCAAAATGAAGGAAACATACCTTAGAAATCCACCAATGAGTTGCCCTGAGAATCACGATTAGAACAGAGAACGGACAGTAATTGAGACAAGCGTGAGAGTGGAAACGGTGGGAGGAGAGGGACGAACTTGTCCAGAAGTGAGAGAGATGTGTTTATGATGTAGTATGGGAAGGAAAAACAAAGATAAGTAGAATAGAATATGCTATAATTGATGCAGATTGAAGATGGAACTTGAAAATAAAGCTTAAGGTTTGTAGAAAAACCTCTAAAAGCATAAAATTTATTGATTGATAAAAGACATCTTAAAAATCAAGCATAGGCAGCCTATTTATACTAGTATAGGACCTAAGTCAACTCCTAATAGGAAAAGAAAATACTAATTAATAAGTAATATGCTAATCCTACGATAACTAGGAATCCAAATAACTTAAGAAATACTAAATAGTAAGAAATCCAATATTAACTAAGAAAACTAAACTAACTGCTCCTGCATCAATCCCCTCGAGTTGAAAGACTCGACTCTAGCAAGAAAACCTTCAAAACTTCAACATGCAACTATGGAGCAACTTTCTTTAACTCTTCTTCAGTTATCCAAGTGCTTTCACTAGTTGGTGTACCCAACCACTTCACTAGGAACTGTTTGTATCGATTGCCCCTTCTTGAACACATTTCTTTGACATCCAAAACTTGCTCAATAACATTTGGTTGCATGGTAACTGGTCTATCTGCTCTGCAACTTCGGCCGCTTCCCCATCAAATCCTTCAAATGAATATAGGTCAGAACCATTAAATATTGGGCTGATATGAATGTCTGATGATAGGTCTACGAAATAAGCATTAGAGTTGATTTTCTTCAATATCTTGCATGGCTCAAACTTCCTAGACTTGAGCTTGTGATAAGTTTCCTTAGGAAACCTTTCTTTCTTCAAGTGTATTAATACCAAGTCTCCCTCTTCAAACTCTTTACCCCTACAATGTTGATTTGCCGCACTAGTATAGGATTGATTGCTAGCCTTCAAAGTTTCCATTAGTTCTTCATAAACCTTGCGGATTTGATCAGCCAAGGCTTCACCATCATCGTTAACTCTAGCCTCTTTTGGTAATGGCACCAAATCAAGCGCATGTTGTGGCTTAAATCCATAGGCAGCTTCAAAGGACGTTTTCTTTGTTGATCTATTCACTAAATTGTTGTAAGCAAATGCAGCTTGTGGTATCACAAAATCCCAATTCTTCACATGATTCCCAACAAGACATCTTAACATATTACCCAAACTTCGATTGATAGATTCAGTTTGGCCATCTGTTTGTGGATGGAAAGTGGTAGAATACTTTAATTCAATCCCCATCTTTATCTACAAACTCTTCCAAAAGTGTCCTTCACATCCCTATCAGAAAGAATTGAATTTGGTACGCCATGTAGTCTCACCACTTCCTTGAAAAAGAAATCAACAATATGTGTAGCATCGAAAGTCTTGAAATATAGAATAAAATGTACCATCTTTGAAACTGATCCACCACAACAAATATAGAATCAAATCCCTTTGTTGTCTTTGGAAGTCCCAAGACAAAATCCATGCTCAAATGACAAGGTGCCTCCGATATGGGCAAAGGAGTGTATAGACCTGTATTTTGTGAAGTTCCCTTGCCAAATTGACAAGCTGAACACCGTTTCACCAATCTTTCCACATCTCTATACATACTTGGCCAATAATAATGATCAACTAACATTGCCAATGTCTTGTCTCTATTAAAATGTCCTTCTAACATGTTACCGTGAAGTTCTTGCATAATTTGTTCTCTCATAGAACCTGCTGGAATACACAACTGATTGCCTTTAAAATTATAACCATCATGCAACCTATACGGCAACAAATTTGCCCCTGTTGGTCCCTTCAAATCCTGAGAAATCAGGTTGAAATATGGGTCTGTTTCATACTGATTTTTGAGTTCTTCAAATCCAGTAACTTAAGTACTCATCATTGCCAAAAGGTAAATTTCCTACTCAATGCATCAGCCACTTTGTTGCGTTCACCTGTCTTGTATTTCAAAGAAAAGTTGAATTGATTAAGAAAAGAACTCCATCTAATATGGCATTCATTCAACTTTTTCTAAGAATTCAAATAGAGTAGAGCTTGATGGTCAGAATAAACCGCAAGCTCCTTATAAGCCAAGTAGTGTCTCCAATGATCAATAGCTCTCACCAAAGCATAAAACTCCAAGTCATAAGTGGAATATCTTCGTTTAGCATCACATAACTTTTTGTTGAAAAATTCTATAGGCCTTCCTTCTTGGCTTAGATCAGCCCCAATTCTAACATATGAAGCATCACATTCAACAACAAATAACTTATCAAAGTCTGGTAGTGTAAGAATAGGTGCTTCCTTCATCAAAGTTTTAATTTTTTCAAAGGCTTTTTGTGCTGAATTAGACCATTCAAAGTTGTCTTTCTTCAAACATTTAGTTATAGGACTCATTACAACACTAAAATTCCTTATAAACCTCCTGTGGAAAGAGCGAAAACTATGAAAACTTGGAAAATCTTTGATGCTTTGAGGTTCTGACCATTTCGTGATGGCTCGAACTTTCTCAAAATCTAATTTTATCCCTTCAGCAGAGACAACAAACCCCAAAAACACAACTTCATCACATAAGAATGTGCACTTCTTCAAATTAATAACAAGCATCTCCTTACGCAGCACCTCCAAAACTTGGTGCAAATGAACCAATTGTTCTTCTTTGCTCCGAATATAGATTAAAATGTCATCGAAGTAAACAACTACAGAAAAGTTCAAGAATGGCTTAAGTACTTCACTCATGGTTCTCATAAATGTACTAGGTGCATTAGAAAGACTAAATGGCATCACCAACCACTCAAAAAGTTCGTCTAGTGTTTTAAAAGATATCTTCCATTCATCTCCACGCCTCAATATGATTTCATTGTACTCTCTCTTTAAATCAATATTTGATAACACTTTAGAACCACCTAGTTGATCAAGCATATCATCCAAATGAAGAATAGGAAATCTATACTTGATAGTTATTTTGTTGATAGCACGACTGTCAACACATATTCTCCAAGAACCATCCTTTTTTGAAGCAAGTAGAGCTAGACAAGCACAAGGACTTTTACTTTCTCGCACCAGTCCCTTACTAAGCAATTCACCAACATGATTTTGTATCTCGGCAGGCTGCATAGGTGGCATTCTATATTTTGGCAGATTAGGTAGAAGTGCTCCAGGCACCAAATCAATAGCATGTTGAATGCTTCTTATAGGTGGTAAACTTGGAGGCAAAACATTGCTGACCAGCTCCTTAAATTTCTTCAACAATCGTTAGATTTTAGGAGGTTGTTGAATCAAAATTTTGGCTTTGTCATCCTTCATAGCCTTACTAACCAAAACATACACTACCTCTGACTCTTCACATTCTAATTCAAACCTTTCAATTGCTATATATCCACTAACTTTGCCAGCTTTTGAAGATTTAGAAGTCTCTTTGGCATCTTCCTTTAAAGGGTGTAACGTGTAAGTCTTGTTGCCTTTACAAAAAGTGTAATTGTTTGGTTTAGTGAGGTGTTCCATATCATGATCATATAACCAAGGTCTGCCCACAAGGATATGGCCAACATCCATAGACACAACATCACATAAAGCTTCATCATCTAGATTTGAACCTATAGTAAATTTGACTAAGCATCGAGAAGTGACTAGAATCTCATGACCTTTCTTAAGCCAACTAATCTTGTAAGGATGTAGATGCCTTTCAGTGGTAAGTTTAAGCTTTTCTATTGCATATTTTGAAATAACATTCTTCATGCCTCCATCAATAATTCAGTTGCACACCTTACCTCCACAATGAACATGGGTTTGAAATATGCTACAACGTCTCCAATCTTCACTTTTGCGCTTGTTAGTGGTTGTCGTTACTTGTCGAACCATTAAAGATTCTCCTTGAACTGGGTACACATCTATATCCTCCCTTTTTTCCACGCCATCATCATACACAGGGTCTGACACGTCCTCCTTTTCTTCTTCTAATCCAGCAAGGTTCACCCTTCGCTCCAGACAAGCATAAGAAGCAAGACCCTTTTCTCCACAAGTAAAACGCCAAATCTATAGGCTGCTGACAACTTTAAAATTATTAGGATTAGAGATGTTTGCTGCTCCAAACTTCACCAAAGCCTTCCCTTTTTCAATGTTGCCCATATTTTCTCCATTAGCTCGATTCATGTTGGCAATCTTGCGACTGTTTCTGGGGACTGATTGACCTATTTTTTCATTACTAACAGCTCCAGCACTCCTCTGAACAGCTCCATCAGTTTTTCCAAACAAAGGTCTTCTAGAACCATACCTCCAGATTCGTTTTTCTGCCATTAAAGCCTGTTGCCTTGCTTCCTCAAGGTTAAATAATTGAACTACTCTCATCTTATCCCTAATTGATTGATTCAAAACTACTAGATATTGAGAGATCAATTGTTTGTTAGTTTCATTCAAGCCCATTCAAATTAAGAGGTTGTTAAACTCAACTGTGTATTCCTCCACACTTGAGCTTCTTTGTCTCAACGAATGGAACTTTTCATACAATTCCATTAAGTAATTAACTGGTAAAAATTGCTTGGGCAACTTCGCTTTCATATGTTCCCAAGTGCTAATTTTAGGCTTGCCTTGTCGTGCACACTGCTTCTCAACTCGCTTCCACCATTGAAGTACAGTGCTCTTTAATATAAGCTTAACAAACAACACTTTTCCAACTTCAGCCATAGATTCCATTCAAAATAAGTCTCTAAACTCACCTCCCAATCCAAATAGTCCTCCACATGCATCTTTCCATGAAAATCAGCAACTTCAATTCTAATTCCACCACCATTCAATTCAAGGGCATGGACTAACCTCTCTTCCAATTCACCTCTTACCGCATTGTTTACGAGTCCAGCTGCATGAAAGGGGTTGTCATCTACTGAATCTTCAGTTTCAACCTCAAGACTACCTTTCGGTATATTCAAAGGGTCGTGGTTGCCTTCCGAAATCTCCACTGCCATTGGTTCCCGTTGTTGCTGCAAATCTTGCACAGCTCGCGACAATTCTGCAATCATACGTCTCAACTCAGCCATCTCTCCTTGATTATCTTGATTTCTACGTCCACGTATTCTACTGCATCCAACCATAGCTAAGCAATCAATATCGATCTAACTTGCTTTAATACCAATTTGACGTAGAGTAGGAAGGAAAAACAAAGAATAGGCTATAATTGATGCAGATTGTAGTTGAAACTTGAAAATAAAGCTTAGGGTTTGTAGAAAAACCTCTAAAAGGATAAAATTTATTAATTGATAAAAAACATCCCGAAAATCAAGCATAGGCAGCCTATTTATACTAGTATAGGACCTAAGCCAACTCCTAATAGGAAAAGGAAATACTAATTAATAAGGAATATGCTAATCCTATGATAACTAGGAATCCAAATAACTTAAGAAATACAAAATAGTAAGAAATCTAATATTAAATAGGAAAACTAAATTAACTGATCTTGCATCAATTTACCTATTCCAGATGTACGTGGAATAAGTAAAGACAAGGTGATATGATCCAGGAATTGGTAATCTTAGGAATAGTTATTTCGTTAGATTTTTTCCATCCAAACAACGGAATACTTAATTATTAGGAATAAATGGGTAATAGAATACTTATTACCTAATTATTAGTATTTAGTTATTCAATGTTTTAATTTCAATTTTCAAGCCTTAACTAAAAAGAAAAGCATAAAACTAAATTTGCAAAAGGTCCACATGTAATCTGCAATCTGGGCTACCAGACTTGGTCACTTTAACATTTCAGAAATATTGAACAATTCAATCCATAAAGTTCAAACACATTTCAATTTTTAACCCACAAAACAATATGCAACCAACAATGTTTAATAGTACCATAATTAAAATTAAAATTAAAATTATTTTTTATTAAACTAATATTAGTTTAATCAAATTAAAATGGTAAAAAAAATAAAAAAAGACTCATTGGCGTGACTTAAGTGTCACGCCTGTGAGCTGGTGTCATGCCCGTGACATTTATGTCACTTGCGTGACAGTAATATTTAAGTGACTGGTCGCTTAAAATATAAGAGAAAACTACGATGTTTTATTAATCGGACAGGGTTAGATAAAGTAAAAGTAGACAGAAGATTCCATCTCTAATATTAGAAATAGTTATTCTGTTAGCTTTTTTCCAACCAAATAATAGAATACTTAATTATTAGGAATAGATGGGTAATAGAATACTTATGACCTAATTATTAGTATTTAGTTATTCACTATTTTAATTTCAATTTTCAAGCCTTAAGTAAAAAGAAAGCATAAAACTAAATTTGCAAAAGGCCTACATGCAATCTGCAATCTGGGCTACCGGACCTGGTCACTACAACATTTCACATATATTGAACAATTAAATCCACAATATTCAAACACATTTCAATTTTTAACCCACAAAGAGCGATGCAACCCAGCTGGGACAAAAAAATGAGAGCAACATCCAACCTTCAAACGTTGAAAAGTGAAGTTGTGAAGGACGAGTGAAGATGATTAGCAACTAAGAGGACCCGTCGGCACAAAAAGATGAGCAACGACCTGAAAAAACTGATAGGCAAAACACAGCAGAGAACTTGTCGATAGACAGCACATGAAAGTCGGAAGGAAAAGGAGCCGTGTCGGCAGTCAATACAAAAGAGGGGAGAGCAGAGAATTATTTTGAGTAGCTGTAAATTGTAACGGTGAAGCTTACCTCAGGCAATAAGGCATAGCGTGGGGCAAAATAGTACAATTTTTTCATTTTTGCAATTTAGCCCCTCAAGGTTTATAAATATTCTAGGAGGGACTAATATTGGTCAGTATTTTGAGCACATCCATAGATTGGGCCGGACAATATGCAAAATGATGGACAAGAGGACATAAGTTATAAAATTAAAAGTATTGATAATTTATTAATAATATATTAAATTATATATGATTATATAAATTTTAACCCATTTATCTTTCTTACAATTAATTATATCCATGAAATCTTCACAATTCATGTAGTCCAAAATTTTAAATTAGGTTTTAATTTTAGCTTTTTTAATTTATAAAATTTTAAGTTTTAATTTTAGTTTTTAATATATAAAATATAAAAAAATTCATTTACATTGCACAATATGTATTTAAAATAAATTCTCTAATAAAAATAATTAAAAATTCTATATGAATTGTTAATTCGATAATTTAAATAAATTAATAATTTTAAATTTGAATTACTTTCTTAAACTGATTATTATAAAATAACAACAACAACAACAATCTAATAAAAATATCAGGAGGTTATATACGTTAAATATGAACTATTTAACAAAATTAATTAAAAATACAAGTTATCGAGGCTATTTACGAAGAATGAGCCAATTTTTGTAGAAAATTTTGAATTTAAGATATCTAATTCACGAATCATTAAGAAGTCTTGTAGAAGGCTTACCATTCTGTTGCGACAAGTGATGTACAACATTTTTTTTTTAAAGAAGGAAGCCGAACAGTAAAATTACACAACTAGTCTAGGGAAACAAATTCTCGACAAATCCTCTAGTAGGATAAGGTGGCATCCAATCGGTGAATGATGAAAGTAGATAACTCCCATAGCAAAATGACTGGCACAGTTAGCGAGCCAGTCGGCGTATCTGTTGCTCTCTCGAAACACATGTCGATAAACAACAGTCCAGTTCCGAGAGAACAGCTCATGTATAATCCGGACAAGAGGGTTAAGTGTCCAGGATCACCGGTCGGACGAGGCGAGGAGATCAGACACCACTTTAGAATCAACTTCCAATTCTACCCGACGGTAGCCCAGGTTCCAAGCCAGTGTCAGTCCGGTATGAACGCCCCAGAGTTCCTCGGTTAGAGGTGAGCACCAGCCAATGTGTTGCGACAATCCCCCCAGCCACTGTCCTGCACTATCACGTAGAAGGCCCCCAGCTGTGGCGGTAGACGAGGACTGTTTTGCAGTTCCATCTGTGTTGAGCTTGATCCATCCCGTGGACACAACAGAATGAGGGGAGGAAGGCCAATTAAAATTAACGTCAAAGAGAGTCTTGTTCCTCCATTGCCAGAGGAACCAACAAG
>JANZXR010000002.1:3700401-3715202 GCA_027575705.1 Erythroxylum echinodendron | reverse complement strand
AATTTCTCCAGCTCATCACAAAGCCGGCGGGGCAAACGGACAGTCTGCATAGTATAAGTGGGGAGAGCAGCCACAACAGAATTGACCAGTATGACACGACCAGCCAGCGACAACAGACTGGCTCTTTGGATCAAATCTCTTGTTTTATCCTTTTGTTTTGTGAAGGGTGAAAGTGTTGTCATATTGTGGGTCCTTAGTAACATTCTCTTAGGGCCGTATACAGGAGCAGCTATCTTGCACTTTGCACTCAAAAAGGTATAATCACCCACTCTAGACGCCCTCACACTCCGGCCCGACAGAACAGGAGCAGCTATCTCGATTGCTTGAAAGTTGAAAGGCTAAAACGACCTGAAACTGATATTTTTGTTAGAGACCTATCTTGTTTATGAGCTACCCAAGGCTGAAACTTACAAGCTCAAGTTCAATTCTAAATCGCCGTCGTTTTAGTGTTTCCAATATATTATATACAAAACGAGAAAACGTCTATGTTTTACTTTCAATTAGACTACATAAGTGACAAGTTCTCATTCGTATATAAAAAATTCATTTATTATATATTTAAAATAAATTATATAAAATATTATTTTCTTTTTTAGAAACAAGTAAAGGGTTGCGGTTTAATGGATTCGCCCAGTGATAGCTTGCCAAGCAAAGCCTTAAAATCCCATAACAGGACAAAGCAAAATCCTACAAAAGAAAAAGAAGGACCCAATGTATAAATTTATCTTTGGCTGCAAAAGTGTGACCCGCCATTTGAATTAGCCACGTGTTTGTCAGCCGCTTCGTTCCAACTTCCGTGTTCCATCGACTCGCTGCCTTTTCATTACATAACCTTAAAAAGTTGCTTCAAGGTAAATTATATTTTGAAAATATTTTTTCAAGTAAAAAGCAATAGAAGATTAGGAAAAGGATATTTCTAATTTAATTTAATTTTGTTATTATTTTATTTTATTTCATTTATAATATCAATATAAATTATATTTTATTAGCAATAATAGTTATATAATAGATAAAATTTAAAATAGATTAATTTTATAATTTAAGTAAGTAATTTGTTTTATTTTAATAATATTAATTGATACATATATTAGCAAAGATATTATATTTTTATTAAAATAAATAATTTGATAAGTAAAATCCATTTATAAATTAATATTTACTTGTTAATATATTTTTTAATTATTAAAGATAACTTTATCTAAAATTTATTTTTAGAAAGGAAATTATAAATTATAAATAATAAAATATATTAAGTATACATTTTATTAATAATTAATACTTAATGTTTAAATATTATATATTTAGTTGATATTAAATTAGATTATAAACAAAATGAAAATATAAAACAAAATTTAGTTTTAATAATTTTAATAAATTATAAAAATCGAAAGAAACTAAAATTAAAAGGAAAATGGAACTCAAACAAATAAAGTTTATTACTAAATTTAAAAATCAAAAGAAAAAAATCCAAAATCCAAAACGAAAATAAAATAACCTAAATTAATGGCAACTTAATTCTTTAAGAAATGGCTCCAATATTGTTGGGAAAATAGATATGTATATATAAATATATAATAGAGCTCAATGATTTGGCTAATCTTATTTTAGTTCAAAATAAATTATAATTTGTAACCTTTTTCAAGTTAATGGGCAGAATAAATTATGATTTGTAACCTTTTTCAAGTTGGACCGAACCAAATCAGGCCTAATTGAACAAAAATTGACAAGCCTATTTGTCTTATGACATTGATACATCATGATCAGGAAGTAGCGATCCGATCACCGCGAAGATTCCCTTTTGTTCTGTTTCTACAATCCTCAACCATCCATTTGTATGTATTGAATGCCCATGGCATCCTTTTTCCCGGCCGTTTCTTTTCGTCATTACTGTGCAAAACCATTACCATGCGTCATACTTTAAGCAAAACTCGATCCATTAATAACATATTAAGATTTATATTCCATTGATCCCTTTTATCTTACCAGCTATAGGGAAGTAAAAAAAGGTGATCTTTAGCTTAATGGTCTGCGTTTGATGATAAGAGACAGCACCGTTCTTATCGTCGACCTACGTTAAAGCCGTCTGTGTGTTTTGTGGTGATCTTTAATTTTCCTTCTCTCTGGTTAAACTAATCGTACTGTTTGATTTCAATTCACCGGCCGACATGTCAACGGCCTCCTCTTCACACCGCCGCTTCGTTCTTCTCTTTCTTGTCTGTTTGCTCTGCCTCTTGTCTGAGACTTGGTCTGACGAGCTTCATATACTCTTGAATTTCAAAACCGCAGTTCAAAATTCAGATACCAAAGTGTTTGACTCTTGGCGTTCTGATAACCCCGTTTGCAGCTTTTCAGGACTTACTTGTAACTCTAGCGGTTCAGTCAGGGAAATTGAGCTCTCTAATCATAAGTTGACCGGAGTTCTTCCCCTTGATTCTTTATGCAAGCTTCAATTTTTGGAGAAGCTTTCTCTTGGTTTCAATTTCTTTAACGGGAGGATCAGTGATGATTTGAATAAGTGTGGCAGGTTACAATACCTGGATCTTGGCAACAACTTGTTCACTGGACCATTTCCTGATATATCCTCTCTAAGTCAATTACAACACCTGTACTTGAACAGAAGTGGGTTCTCCGGTGCTTTTCCTTGGAAATCGCTACAAAACATGACAAATCTTATCACGTTGAGCTTAGGAGACAATCCAATCCAACGAATTCCATTTCCTGAAGAGATCCTGAAGCTAAACAAGCTTAAATGGCTATACTTGTCCAACTGCAGTATTGAAGGAACAATTCCTCCTGGTATCGGAGACCTCACCGAGCTCACAAACTTGGAGCTTTCTCAAAATTATCTCTCCGGCGAGATTCCTTCAGAAATAGGAAGGCTTCAAAACCTCTGGCAACTTGAGCTCTATAGAAACAACCTGACAGGGATGTTTCCAATCGGGTTTCGTAACCTCACAAAGCTGGAAAATTTCGATGCTTCTAGGAACCATCTCGAGGGAGACTTATCTGAACTGCGGTTCTTGACAAATCTGGTGACTCTGGAACTATTTGAGAACGAACTTTCTGGTCCAATTCCATTAGAATTTGGCGACTTCAAGAAACTCGTAAATCTTTCTCTCTACACCAATAAGCTAACTGGGTCTCTTTCTCCAAAGCTTGGTTCTTGGGCTGATTTCGACTTCATAGATGTGTCAGAGAATTACTTGACGGGCTCTATTCCATCGGAAATGTGCAAACAGGGGACTATGAGGGGTATTCTCATGCTTCAAAATAATCTCACCGGTGAAATTCCAGCGAGTTACGAGAATTGCACCACCTTGCAGAGGTTTAGAGTTAGTAATAACTCGCTTTCGGGGACTTTCCCCTCTGGAATCTGGGGATTGCCTCAGCTGACGATAATTGATATCGAGTTCAATCAAATTGAAGGTGCCATAACTCCTGATATTGAGAAAGCAAAAGCTCTTGGAGATCTGTGGCTCGGAAACAATCGTTTGTCGGGTGAAATACCAGAGGAGATATCTCAAGCTACGTCATTGGTTAAGTTAAAGTTAAATGACAATCGGTTCTCCGGTAGAGTTCCTGAGAGTATTGGTGAGCTGAAGAAATTGGATAGCCTTTATCTGCAGAACAATATGTTGTCTGGTTCAATACCAAAGTCGTTGGGCTCTTGCGACGCTTTGAGTGACCTGAACATCGCTCACAATTTGCTTTCTGGGGAAATTCAATCTTCTTTGGGGTCATTACACAATCTAAATTATATGAACCTGTCGGAGAATCAACTTTCCGGTCTAATTCCTGGCAGCTTGTCATCTTTGAGACTAAGCCTTCTTGATCTTTCTCACAATAGATTAACTGGTCGCATACCTCAATCTCTTTCAATTGAAGCTAACAGTGGTAGCTTCGAAGGAAATTCCGGCCTCTGCAGCGATACAATCAACTCCTTTAACCGATGCTTGCCTGATTCTGGGATATCAAAGAATACCCTTACTCTCATACTTTGTTTAGCTATAGGCTTAATGGTCCTGCTCGTGTCACTTGCATGCTTTTTGTACTCCAGGAAAAGAGAAAAAGAGCGTGAACGTTCGTTGAAGGAAGATTCCTGGGACGTAAAGTCCTTCCATGTGTTAACCTTTAGTGAGGACGAGATTCTCGATTCGATCAAGCAAGAGAATTTAATAGGAAAAGGAGGGTCAGGAGACGTTTACAAAGTAGCACTAGCCAGTGGTAAGGAACTAGCGGTGAAACATATCTGGAACGCCGATTCCGGTAGCTGGAAAAGGAGCTCAAGCACTACTCCGATGATCGGAAAACATGGAGGGAAGTCCAAAGCACTCCTAGCAGAGGTTGAGACCTTGAGTTCGATAAGGCATGTGAATGTGGTGAAGCTCTATTGCAGCATTACAAGCGAGGACTCGAGCCTGCTCGTGTACGACTACTTGCCTAATGGCAGCTTATGGGATAGGCTCCATACATCTCGGAAAATGGAGATGGCTTGGGAAACCAGGTATGAGATTGCTTTAGGAGCGGCAAAAGGATTGGAGTACTTGCATCACGGCTGCGAGAAGCCGATAATTCACAGGGATGTGAAGTCGAACAACATTTTATTGGACGAGTTGTTGAAGCCTAGAATTGCTGATTTTGGTCTGGCTAAGATTCTTCAAACCGATAGCTCCAAGGACTCCACTCAAGTAATTCCTGGAACTCACGGTTACATAGCTCCTGGTAAGACTATGCAATTTACTGTCAATTAAGGAATGTATAATTTTATTATAGATTCAACTTAATTTTGATTTTGCAGAATATGGATACACAACCAAAGTGAATGAGAAGAGTGATGTCTACAGTTTCGGGGTGGTATTAATGGAGTTGGTGAGTGGAAAGAGGCCGATAGAACCAGAGTACGGCGGTAACAGAGACATTGTTGACTGGGTATCCAGAAAACTGAAGAACAAAGATGAAGTGTTCAGTATATTAGACTCAGGAATTCCAGAAATTTACAGGGACGACGCTATAAAGGTGTTGAGAATCGCACTTCTTTGCACTGCAAGGCTTCCTACTTCGAGACCTGACATGAGAAGTGTGGTCCAAATGCTGGAAGATGCTGAACCATGTAAGCTGACCGACATTGTCGTCAGTAGAAGTGGTTGTATACACAGAAGCTAGAAGACGGAAACGGAGAAGTTGAGTCCAGAGCCTCAATACAAGAATTTCCAAATTTTAACCGGAGAACATGTTCAAGCTCATGACATGTTGGAGCTTGGTGGGTTCTGCTTATAAGATATTAGCTAGTGTATGCAAACTTGAAATTTTGTACTCATGTTATTTATTGAAAAGAAATTGTAAAATACGTAGCTTAGTACATATGTATTTTTGTTATTAAAAAATATGGAAAACACAACTTGTTAAATGATCGTATCAAAAACATGTGTTTGAGATTTACTGTGTCACTTAAAAAAAAGAAGATATTGAAAACAGTTTATGTTGGACTATTACAAAAAAAGTTATGATGTGAAAAATGAATAATAAAGATAATTGTTTTTACTTTTCGAAGGTGTCGGATCAAATTTTATTAAATTATTTTTTACATTTTTATTAAAAATCAATCGATTTATAATTAAGCAATTAATTTGAATAAATTAACATATTTTTATAAATTAGAATAAATAAGATAATTTTTATAAATCAACCTCCTTCTTCTAATTAAATTTCAACTTTTTTAATTAAAATTTAATTTTAAATTATTCCATTTTATTCTATTTTTATTGGAAGTTAATTTTATAACAATCTTTTTTTTTTCCAAGGCCGTCGGAGCTAGAGCCCAACGCCTGTAATACTATTTAGTGCAAGAATAGTGTCCAAAGTTCAAATGATGAAACCCCACAGCCTAGGATGGGTCCAACGTAAATCCAAACCCAATTTGTAATATGCAACATCATCACTATAATAGAAATCACGATGAGTTGCATCTCAATGCTAAGATGATTGTAAAATAAATAAATAAATAAAGTTATAAATTTACTCATGTAAAGAGAGTTGTGCTTGTATGATTCACATTCGACATATTTGTATTATAAGAAGCAGTTAAATATAAGAGGAAAGATATGACCTAATACGACTACGCGGAATACTTATTAGTATATCATCGATAAAGTGCAGCACCGATTAGCAGGCTGGCAAGCTCAGGAATTTTTCTTGACCGGGTGAGTCACCCTAACACAGTTTGTGGTATCCGCCATTCCTTTCTATACTATGTAAACTGTGCTGTTACCCAGACATCTTTGTGATGAACTAAAAAAAATCATGCGATCTTTTATTTGGGGATCTCATCATGAGTAGCGGGCCAACCATCTAGTCAATTGGGCAACGGTTTGTCAACCAAAGAAAGCTGGAGGCCTAGGTATAAAACGCATTCACGCCACCAATGACGCCTATCTCATTAAATTGGGTTGGGAGTTACTCACCCAACCCACGAAGTTATGGGTCCAAGTGCTCATAGCTAAATATTGACTTCACAACTCCCACATTCCTCCCACTCTGCCAACTACTAGGACGTCGACCCTTTGGCAGGGGATGGCAGCTATGTGGGATCATGTCCGACAAGGTATTATCTAGTCTTTAGGTAATGGGCAACGGACAAAATTTTGAGTTGACCAATGGTTACCCGGTTGGGGACCCTTAGCACATGAGACAGGGAACACCCTTCCCGATAGGCTGTTGGACAGTTTCGTGGCCAAGTATGTCGCGGCGGATGGCAATTGAAAATAAGACTTGATCACTCCATATCTTCCCGATCACTTATGCATGGTCATTGCAACGATCCGCCCTCCTTCGTCTGAGGGGGAGGTTGATACTTTTGTTTGGGGTCCCGGCCCGCAAGGAAAATTTACGCTGGAATCTGCTTATGCGTCACTTACGGCGACGGATGCAGTGACTCCCAACCCATTATGGAATATCATTTGAAAATGCGGGGACCACAGCGGATTAGCGTCTTTCTGTGGCTGTTGGCGAATAACAAACTTTTGACAAATCATCAGCGAGTTCTTCGGCACATCGCTTCCCACAGTCATTGGCCTCACTGTGGTCACGAATAGACCACATTGCATGCTATTCGGGATTGTCGCAGGGTCCAACTTTTTTGGCAAAAATGGTCACCCGCAATGCATGCGACGTTCTTCTGCCAAGGGACTATAGAGCAATGGCTCCAGTCTAATTTGACAATCCAAAGCAATAGGTCAGGGGTTGACTGGACAGTCATTTTTAGAGTCTCATGTTGGTACCTCTGGCAATGGCGCAACAAAAGTATTTTTAAGGAGGGTTTTTAGTGGCTCGACGCGGGATATCATATCGTTTTAGGGTATGTGTCTTGGATCAGCCGGGCTCACGAAGTGACGCGTTGTGTCACTCCCCCAAGAGAATTGCCTGTAGGGACATCAGTAAGCTGGACACCACCGCCAGAAGGTTGGACTAAAGTTAACACAGATGGCTCGGTGCTTTCTGGATCCTCTGTCAGCACGGCTGGGGGGTTGATTAAGGATTGTCATGGCCAATGGCGTGGAGGTTTTCTTCATAAGTTTGAAGCAAGCACGCCGCTGTTCGCCGAATTACAGGGGGTTCACAGAGGGCTCACAGTGGCATGGGACCTTGGGTATTGGCAGCTCATTTTGGAAGTTGACTCACTCCAGGTCATCAATATACTGTCCCCTTTTGGTTGTTTACTAATTCAGAATTCTGTTTTGATGCAGGAGATACGTGTATTGCTAGAGCGCGATTGGGAGGTATAGGTTCACCATGTTTATCGGGAGTGGAATACATGCGCTGATAGTCTGGCAGCTGAAGCTACGCATGTCCACCCAAGGTTGCACGTTCTTATGGATCCTCCGGCATCCACATTGCCATTTTTAGCGTCTGATCGGAGCCACACTTTGTCTCGCCGGAGTTTGCCCTATGGCTGACCTAGTTTTATAGCGTCTTTTTAGTTTCTTTTCCCTTGTATTCAAAAAAATATTATCAAAATAATTTATTATTTTTAATTTAAAAATATTTTTAAATTTGTGTTAAAAATAATTATAAATTACATATAATTTAAAGATTATAACTAAAAAATTGTAAGCAATATATTGATTTTGATGTTTGTTTATACTTGTTGAATATATGGTGATCAAAAGTTAAATTATTATTAGACCGTTACAAAATTAATGTATAGTAAAAATTGATCAAAATGGAAGAATTTAAAATTAAATTGAAGAATGAATCTTATTTATGTAATAGGTTATACGAGAATTATTAATTATCAAGATTAATTTTATGGAAAATTAAAAATTGATGTATTCTATTAATAATTTTTAATAATTGTGATTTATTTACAAAATCAGACAAAAATTAATATTTAAATATAATTTACCAAATAAAATGATTGCAATAATTTTGTCTTTAGACACCTCCACTTCATAAATATTTTTTCTAAAAGCGGAATATTTAGGGATGACAATACGCTAGGCTAGAGGAAAAATAGCCTGGGCTTAGCTCAAGACCAGATCAAGCCAAATATTTTGGACCCAATGAAGAAATAAACATAAAACAAAACGACATCGTTTTATTTAGTAAGAAAGAACAGTGCAAAACTATGTCGTTTTGTTTAGTGTTAATCTTGAGGTCGGCTTGTCATTTTGTTTAGTATCAAGCCTAAGGCTGACTCAATAACCATTACCGGTTCAGGTCGTTTTTGCTATCCCTAAGAATAATATGATGAAAACATTAGCCAAACGCATACATACCATGATTATAGATATATTAAACACTACCTTACCCAAACTTACAAGATTTCTTAATTCAAATAGTTGTGCAATCGAATCTTTATATATATAAAAGAAGGTGTCATCCACTTAAAATTTTGAAAAAAAGATGAGAGTGAACATATATTTAATTTAAAATTATTAATTTATTAAATAATTTATATTTATTTTATAAATATCTAGTCAATATAATTTTCTAGAAGATAATGACTATAAAAAAATTGATTAAAATTTGTTAGATTTTCAAATAGTTTGATAATTGACTTTTAAAAATTATCAATAAATTCGAAGCTATCTAATTAGGTGTACGTGTGCTTGTGTAGAATCTTTTTGGTCCTTAACCCACAACTTGGGGTTTGTTTAGATTTTAGAACTGGGAAGACAAAACTATTGAATTTGAGTCACTTCACGGAGAAAATGCCTGTCTCTCTCCCTATATATATATATATGTTATACACCTGCTAAGGTGCGTTAAAGAAGATGTTGGTAAAGGAAAGCAAAAAAAGAAAAAGAGAGAGCAGCTTATCAGGAATTGGGCAACTTGCCAAAGCCAAATCAACGTCCAGTGCTTTTTGAGGAGTGACTGAGTGGGCATCTTTGCTTTGCACAACCATCATGGAGCACTTTGTTCTTACCTTGTTCCTTCCAAGTTCCAATCTCTCCATCCTCCTCACTCAGATTCCCATCAATAATTTCAGCCGGGCTCACCTATAAAATCACTGTTTTGGGCTTTTCCTTCCTCTATGGCCCATCATCAATGTACATGAGTATGACATTTGACTTGTTATTTTGGTACCTGTTCACCTTTGATCTTATCTTAAAAAAAATAAAAATATATAATTAAACCTGTAAATTAATTTTGAATTATTAATGTATTAAAATCTTAGTATATCCAACGTTTTAATTACCGATGACAGTTTCCTAAATTGAAATGAATATTCAATAATTCAATTTCAATTTTGAATTTAAGAGGGTCAGATTAATTTAATTAAAATAATAAAAAAAATTAATCAAAATAATATCCATATAACCATTTCTCTCTGACAGTCAATGTTCAATTTCTACGTAAGCCTTAGCCTGTTCTTTTCTGTTAAAGTTCTTCAAGTCTCGTGTCAACTCAGGTCTCATTTCAGATCCTGACAAGTTTTACTCAGAAATTGATAGGAAGAGAAGGTCTTTATCCATACATCACATACATGTGGTCCTTGCAGATGAGAAATCGTAGCAATGATGATCCTACATGGATAATAACCGATATAAGTGCATTATTTTACTTTTTTCCATGTAGCTTGATTAGTTTATTATGAGATGTACAGATTTTTGGAAATTGGAATACGGTCCCTACTCTGGTAGTGCGAATTTCTGTACAAGGATCATCGGGGAGAATATATTTCCCACTTCCACACACTCAAAGCATTTTATACTCTCTATCCTATCTCCTTTTAACAAGAATCTGAATGAGTTTTAAAGTGTCTGACTTCAAGTGATTACATACACGTGTTACTCCAATGCAAGTTTTGCGTGCCTCTGAGAGGTCAACTCAGATAACAGGTATGTACGGCCAACATAATATCATAATATGAATAATAAAAGAAATTATGTTATTCTTAAAGTGATTGGTGATTAATAAATATAAAATTAGAGAAAACTGAAGAAAATGACTCTTTGATTTTTGAAAGATTATATATACCAATACTACTCCTAAATAGCATAAAACATTAGTTATTGCCCTATACTTAACCTCCACTAAAGGTTTGGACACAACCCTCTATTTCTTCGTCTTCCATAAGATTGGCGATCGACAAAGCATCACAACATAGCCAGTCATTGAGCAATGTGAAACATGACAACTTGCCCAATTTGAGTTGCAGAAAGTTCAAAGTCGTAAATTGCTGTCATCTTAAAGGAGAATGCCCTGACCTAATTGCCTTTTAATATAGCGCACACCATATATAGTCGCTTCAAAATACTCTTTACGTGGTGTTTGAGCAACTACAACACAATACGGACCACGTGCAAAATTTTGAGCCAAGTGATTATGAGATAGATGAGACGTCCAATTAGTCGTGTACAAAGTCTCGAGTTGAGCAAACTTCACCATCGGCTAAACCTAGATGATGAACTTGCTCAATTAGAGTGTCCATCGATTTGCTTCCAAGTAGTCTTGTTTTGGACAATATATCCAAAGCATATTTTTGTTAACACAAGAATAACTCTTTGGACGAACGAGCTACTTCAATCATCAAAAAATACTTCAATACCCCCCAAATATTTAATATTGAAGCATTTATATAGGTACAACTTAAAAGTCAAACAAGTCACTATATTGTTCCTTATTAAAATGATGTCATCCACATTTACCAATAATTTAAAAAATACATTGCCTTTTTAAAAAGTAAATAATGAATAATTTGCTCGAGAATGAACAAAACCATACCTCTTTAGCGCTTTGGTCAACTTGGTGAACTAATTTTAAGAAGCCTGCACAACTCATAAATTAACGTGTGTAATTGACAAACGTTGTCCTCTTGACCTGTTCCAAATTCACAAGGAAGCTTAATGTATACTTCCTCTTCCAAATCATCATATAGGATTACGTTCATAACATCCATTTGATGCAATTCCCAATCTCGCACAATCGGTGCAGACAGAAAAATATGAATGATCATGAGCTTGGTAAATGAGCAAATGTCTTGTGAAAATTAAGACCTTTAATTTGTGTGAAACCTTTTGCTATCAATTGTGCCTTCTATCGCTCAGTTGTTTCATCTGACTTATAATTGATCTTACAATCAATTGACTTCTTTTCAGGTGACAAAGTCTCTAAAAACCATGTATTTTTCGCTTAAAGGGTGAGAATTTCTTAAGCCATTGCAGCTCGTCATTTTACACTTTTCACAATCTCTACATAGATCCTAGTCTTAACCTTGGAGGTTATGGCCACTAAAAATGCCCAATAACTTTGAGAAAAATTATCAAACATCATATAATTCGCTAAAGGATAAGGAGTACCAGAGGAGCTTCTATGTTATAGTGCATCAGAGAGGGGGAGAAATTATAGCTAAAAATGGCCTCAAACTTCTTGTAATGGCATTATAAACAACATAGTCCTATATCCGAGTCGGTCGATGAGTCATTCATTACAATCTACTCTCTATTGCTTGAGCTTTACCAATCTTCTAGTGAGAACTATTGCCTGCCCTTTAACTCTAGATTTTCACTCTTGATTTTGTCTTCTCTCTCATCACTCATCTCTGGCATAGCAAAACTTTCCTCAAAGTAAGATTAATATCCTGAATTTGACGCTCAATCTATTCATTACTTTGAGCAAAAGGAAAATATTTTTGTGAAATGAAACATAATGAGAATTAAAAACTCACCCTTTTCGAGATCATAAAGCCTCAAACCTTTTTCCCATATGGGTATCCTACAATGATACATCACCTGCTTCTGGGCTCAAATTTATCCTTTAGTCTTAGACCATTATGAGCATAACACAGGCAAACATACACTTTAGCATGTTTGTAGGACGATGTAACACTAAACAAAATCTCATGTGGTGATTGTTTGTTCAATTTAACAATCGACGTTCTATTTATCAAATAAGTTGTAGTCAAAGCACATTCATGCCAAAAAAGAACAAGTAAAGTCGTTTGAAATTGCATCACCCTTGCTTCCTCTAAAATATTCCTATTTTTACATTTTACTCTCCCATTTTGCTATGGTGTATTTGTGTAACTAGTTTTATGAATAATACCCTTCTCTTTATATAATTCTCGCATTGACCCTGAATCAAACTCTAATCCATTATCGCTTCTTATGCACTTTAAAATCTTCCTAAATAAAGTTTTGACCAATTTGAAAAAATCTATTAAGCATCGATTAGCCTTACTATTTTCTTTCAGTAAATAAACTCAAAGTGCACGACTATAATCATCCACAATAGTAATAAAATTGTTTATCCCAAAAGATGACGTCTTACTATAAAATCCTCATAAATCATAGTGGATAAGATTGAAACAACTTGCAACATTGTTAATACTCAATAATAAAGGAAAACTCGCTCAAAAACAGGCATTACAAATATTCTTGTTCTTAAAATACATCCTACTAATATCAGTAATAAAATATAAGTGTTGACTTGACTAATGTCTGAGACGTTGATGCTAGATTGTGAAGGAGTTCACTCTCTTTGACTTCATAGTCGAATGCAAACTTATATTCTTGAAGTGGTTAACCCTTCTAAAGCCCACTCACTCCAATAGTCCAATTAGCATCATCGAGGAACAATCTTATATTACACAAAGCTCATTAGTGAACATAATTTGACAATTTAACTCAGTAATCAACTAGCGTAGGGAAGTCCAATTACAAGTCAAACTAGGCATATAAAGGACATTAATTAAAGTCACATCTTGACTTAATATGATTCGACCCATCATTTTCAAAATGGTCTTAGCTTTATTTCGAAAATTACTAGCAAATTTGTTTCTTCTTTGACATTGCACATCAAATCCAAGCAACTTGTCATATGATTAGATGTGCCACTGTACAATATATATATAAGCTTTTTAGAATCCTTTACAAAAAGCTTCTTAGAGTTATCATGATTTAGAAGTATTAATAATTTCAGAAACTGTTTACTTTATAGGTCTGGAATGTTGCTATTGCTTTCAAAATTTCCTCGTGCGATATAAAAAGCTTGAGCCCTTCCTGGGGCTCATTCACCTCCTAAGTTGCCTACTCTCGATTGCGGGCTGACGCAGTGCAATTTTGGCCTTGTTGCCCTATCGACCAAGTGAGATTGCCGACGACATCAAAGCACTTCAAAACTTCATGGCTAGTCCTTCTATAGTGATTTTCCAACCTCAAGAACAAACTTTGGATTGGTCATTTGCTGCACCACTAAAGCCATCACCTCAACATATTCTTCCTAGCCTCGAACAATAAATTTGTGGCGCTCTTCTCTAGTAATCAAGGTATAAGTCTTACTGACAGTAGGCAAAGGATCTATACTCTGATAGAGAAAAACTAAAGAGACAATTTTTTTAAAGTTTGAAAGGTCACACACACGCACACACACACGCTCGCGCGCGCGCGCACAACCATATATGTAATCAATACTACTTTCAAATAAGGTAAAACATTAATCCCTACTTAAGATAAAGTAACTCCTATTTATAATTGTATTTCCAATAACATAAAACAATAACAACAACACCTAGTGATAGTCTCGCTAAAATACAGTGTTTGAGGATATCCAGTAATATGCAACCTTATCAATAAAAAATAGAGAGATTATTTCCAATAGACCCATATGTAGTGCAAATTAACAATAATCCAAAATATAAATAAATACATATAACTATACATATAAACATATGTATTATAATACACATATAACACGATAAAGATTAACAATACAAGATAAATTAAGTAAATAAATATACAAACTAATAAAAAAAGAGACAAGTACAAGAATAATAGGAAACACCCAGTTTTTTATTAGAAGAGATAAGGTTAAGAATGTAATGACAAAGGACAAATTAACGGTGACTAATATTATTGAAAAATTAAGAGAGATAAGGCTTAGCTACTTAGGTAGTTTAGACATATTAATAGGAAACACCCAGATGTTCCATTAAGAAGATGTGAGAATATTGTACTTAAAAATTGTAAAAAAAAATGAAGGCTTAAGAAAAATTTGAGAGAAGTGATCAAGAATGATACGACACTACTGGAATTTACCAAAGACATGATCTGCAATAAAAAACTTTTTAATACTAAGATAGAGATAAAGAATCTTTCATAAAGAGATCTTTGTCGTTCGCATTGGTCTTTTAATATTTTTCTCTTATAGTTAATCTAAACTTTTAAATATGTAATACTTACCTCTAAGGGATTTATCCTAAGTTTTTATTATTATGTTTAATCTTTATTGTATTATTTAGTTTATTAATTATTATATATTTTATTTAATAAGTATTTGATATTGTTGTTGTTGTTGTT
>JANZXR010000002.1:3660874-3690802 GCA_027575705.1 Erythroxylum echinodendron | reverse complement strand
AATAAACTTAATTATAATAACAAACATAAAATTAATAATAATATTATAAGCAATATAATAATAATAATCGAAATAAATTTAATTAATAAAAATAATATAAAGAAAATTTTTTTAAAAATTATAATAACAGTGTCACGATCGTTCCTCAGAACGATCGCGACATTTTATTTTTCCACCATAGTCGCGATCATTCTAAGGAACGATCGTGACATCCGTATTTGTACGAGAGTGGTGATCGTTCCTCAGACCGATCGCGACATTGATATTTTTTCATCTGAGTAACGATCGCGACTCTCATTAAAAAATGCCAATGTCGCGATCGTTCTAAGGAACGATCGCGACTCTCATACAAATACGGATGTCACGATCGTTCCTCAGAACGATCACGACTGTGGTGGAAAAATGAAATGTCGCGATCGTTATCACGACACTGTTATTATAATTTTTTAAAACAATTTCTGTTTTCATTTTTTAACTATTATTATTATATTTAGTATAATTATTATTAAATTCATTATTTTCATTATTATAATTATATTCCTTATCATTATTTAATTATTTAAATAAATTTCTTTCTATTAAAATTATAAAATTCGTTATTATGCTAAATTTGCTGCTTATTAATGTTATAATTATTATTATTAGTTTTGTACTTCAGTTTTTTACTTATTTAAAAAATTAATGTATTATTTTTATGCAAAATGTTTAATATAATTCATAACATTATTAAATGCCTTATTATTATGAAATGTATTTATTTACTAATTAATGATTATTATTATTCTTATTATTATGATTCTGCTTTTCTTATTCTTATTATTATAACCACCATGATTTATTATTATTATTATTATTAATGAAAATTATTATATTCGTTATATTTTTATTAAAATTACTTTTGGGACAATTAAAACGAATTAAAATTTATAACTAAATTTTATAACTAAATTAAGTTTTATTTAGGGTTTAGAACATCTATACAGTTTAAATTTGAAGTATAAGTTTTTTCATTTTTCAAATGTGTATATTACAAAATTTGTAAAAATAAATTAATTAAGTCAAAATAATTTCAATACAAGAAAAACATAACTAATTAAAACTTGTATTTCAAATTTAATTTGTATAGATGTTTTAAACACTAAATAAAACATAATCCTAAAATAAAAAAAACTTTTTAATGCTAAAAAAAGTACAACCCTAAATAAAACTAAACCCTAAAAAAATAAAATCCTAAATTATACTAAATATTAAAAATTAAATATTAAAAATTGAGATTTGAGAGGATTGGACACGCCAGCCCGCCATTAAGAATGGCGAGGTGAGACCACATGTCTACTCCGTCATTCTCAATGACAAAATGGACACCACAGTGTACAACCCCGCCATTTACACTGGCGAGTTGCCTTAGTCCTATACCACCCTTCTTTCTTTTATCACAAATTACGGATTGAAATTTATTTTTATCACCATCCGAGCATTTACCCCTTTTTAGGGCATAACACAGCAGGCTCTCCATCCTTGTTGCTGTAAATAAAAAATAAATAAAAAAAGGAAAAATCACTTTCAATTGCACAGAGAGAGAGAGAGAGAGAGAGGGGACGGCTCTTGACTCCCTGGCACATTAATCAACTAACTCTTATCATTAAACACTTTTTAATTAAATACCCTCATTATTAAAGTTTTTTAATTATTATATTACCAAAGGTTGGTTGAGGCTCTTGGTCTTATGTTTGACAGTTGGCATATGTTTGTGCTCGCTTCTAGTAGTACGGCCATTTCTTATTGGCTCAATCGGCTCCGGACGTCTTTGGTTGGTAAGCAGTCAAGCTAAAGTCTAGTCAAATTATTTTTTTAAGGTCAAAATTACGTAATTCTTTACAAAATTATAATTTTTATTTTTATTTAAATAATAATAATAATAATAATAATGAACCATGCGAAGAAGGTATTAAATGGTGACCATATAAAAATTGAAATTGTTGAGGCATAACGTTGAAGGTATGGTGTGGGAGTTAGAAGGTTGTTTTCGTTTTTCTCACATTACCATCTACCAAGCCTATGTTAATTAATAATTTCTTAAATCACTCACTACCTATAATTTTTATTTATTATTATTATTATTAAAAAATTGTCACAGATAAGGATACTTTACTTTATTTCTTGAATAATAAGATAAAACCTTATTTATAATATATATTGATAATCACTTAGATTTAACCTTTTCTTAATTTTAAAGATAATTAATGCGCATAAATTGGGTAATTGAAGAATTTTTTAAAAAAGAGATTGTTAAATAAAAATTATTTAATTTATTTTGATTTTATTAATTTATAAAAATAACTAATTAATTAATAAATTGATTAATTTTTAAAAACAAGAGTTATTAAAATAAATAGAATCTAAAAGTTAAAAACCGAATCGAAAAGTTATAGTTCAAATTTTTTACGGTTGAACTGTTTGAATCGATTTTATTTTATATTTTGAATTTTATTAATTTTAAATTTCAATTATTTTTAATAATATTACTTAAAAACTATTTGTATTCATAATTATTTAATATTAAAATTTTTATTTTGAAATATGATATTATATTAAAATTATAGATAGTTAAAAATTAATAAATTGTCAATTAAAGATTTGATTAAATAATATAATGATTACATTTTGAAATATAAAGATTAAAATAAAGAATCAAATAAGAAAAGTTCATATTAATTAATCTCTTAAGTAAATAAATGTTTTAGTTAATTTTTAAAAAAATAATAATTGAAACAAAATTCATTCTCTTTTATTTAATTTTCTGTTTCTTTTTAGTATATAGAGTACAACGGGTAAAAAAAGGAGAAAAAGGTGATAAAGATCGAAGAGGCAGAGGGGAGAAGGACAAGGCAGGCGGTGAATGTTTCAGAAGAGGAACAAAGAGAAAGTTGAAAGTGGCGTTTCACCGAAGTCTCCAAAAAGCCCAAAGCCTGCAGAGACTGACTGCCTCTCTTGGGCGAATCAAATTTACCCTTTTTAGACCCTTTTCAAGACAAACCATCCCTGCCCTTCCACACTCTCTCCTCTGCTTTTTCCTCTTTATTACTACTTAGTTATTAGTACTACTCTCTAAGACACCCAAGAACCAGACAGCGTTTTTCTTCTTTTTCTTTTTTTTTGGGTTTTCCTCTAAGTTAAGGTATGTGTTTTTTGTTGGGCTCAACTGGGTTGCACTGTTCTCCTGTAATGGCTGTTGTTGTTGTTCTTGATCATGGGAACATGTTTTTGACGTGGAATGACCGAGCAGCCCTTGGACACTACGAGCTACCCTCTTCCTGTGCCTCCCTAAATCGAAGGTCTTTTTGGAGCATTCATCGATAGGCAGTACAAACAACAAATGCAGTAGGTGTGCTCAAAAGGCAGACAGGATGGAGCCAGGCAAACCATTATACATAGCTCATCTCTATTACTCTCTCAGAACAAAAACAAAAAAACCAAAAAAGGAGGAAATACAAGAAGAAGAAGAAGAAAGTAGAGGCCAACCAACCACACCCCTTTTGATTTCTGTTTTTTTTTTAAGGTTTTATTTCTGGGTTTTCATTAATGGAGGACGAGGAGGGGCGCACAAGTCGTCGTCGTCGTCAATCATGGGTACGCGTTTAATTGCATCGAAATGCAGAGCCAAAGATGATAAAGGAATGATGGATTTTCCACACATATGTATGAAAAATACGTTGTTACTTGTACCCATCTCGTTTTTGTTCCTTTGTTAGCTTGAACGGTCATTGACCGGCGATTGATGTACGTTTCCTCTCAATTTTCCATGCGTCCATTTTGTTTCGTCAAAAAAATAATAATGATATTGCTTTTCCACGTCTCACAATGTGATCTGTGTTTTTTTCTTCATTATTTGTTTTGTCTGTATTCGTTGTTGTGTTCGTTTGCTCATTTGTTGTTGAATGTTTAGCTGCCAGAGAATCATATGTTTGTTGAGTAGTTTTCATTTGTTTGCTGTTCCAAGGAAGTAATGATTCTTCGGGTTTTGTTGGGATCTGACCAATTGGTGTGTGTGTGATTGTAAATGAGAGGTTGGGGCATGGTTAGTGTACCATTTTCATTTTGTGTGGTCCATATATGTTTCCAACTGAATGGCCTCTTGCTTTCAGTTGTATTGGCTGGGTCTGGTTGGGTTAGCTTAGAAGGCAGAATGATTTTGCTGGAATGTGGATTTTATGGTGTCGGTGGAAGATTAACTGGTCTATTCTTAATTTTCTCGTCACTATTTTATTAATTTGGAACTTAAGCTTGGCGAGAACTATCCTTAAGAATGATAATTGAAGCATTTTATGATGAAACATTGAAATGTTCAACGAACGTTTGCTCCAGATACTCTTTGCTTTGCTTACTGTCATGTTTGCATGATGATACGAGAAGAACCACCTGTAGGAAAAGTCATTCCTTTAACATGCTCCAATGTCAAGCATGCACGTTTATGAATTCGGGTAGTGATCAGAATCGATGAGTCTCCGTTTGCTGTTAATTGGAGCTGATAGAATCAACACTTAAATCTGTGATCCATATTTCTTGCTGCAAGCTTTGCCATTAAAGATTATGTCACCCTTGTTGTCCAGGTACTGAGTGCCCGGGATGTGCTGATAATTAGGACTTTTCATACATAATGCATTCTGTATTCAGTTTTTGTTATTTTTGTACATACTTGCGAGATAGTTGCCCTTTTTCACTGCATAAAACCATGCATCTTTGCCCTGTTGTTTTTGTGACCATATTCTGTGTAACTTAGAATGGTGAGAAATATTTACTGGTTTTGCCATTTTGGATCGTGATACATTTTAGCTTCATGCTTTTATACAAATATGTTTTCAAGTAACAAATAAGGATTTACTCTTGCTATCCCTTGGGAATCCTTTTTCCCTATATTGGGCCTAAGGTGGCAAAATTTGTGATTTAACTGGGTCCGAGGAGTTTGATATTAAATTTCGTATGGTTTGAATCCGTCCATCTGGATTGTGTGACCACTTTTATTTGGTTTATGTTGATTCTACATTAAATCAACTGCTACTCAATGAAAGTCGGAATAAGTTTTGTTGATTGCTCATTTTCTGGAAACATCATATTCTCAACTGTATGGTTGAGATTCCCTGTTTGCATCATCCATAATTAACGTGATAGTTATTTATCTCTAGAACTGTTTTTCATCTTATCCTACTGGAAATAGCAGACGAACAAACCCTATTCTGCAAGTTTCACAGTAACACAATAAGAATCATGGATCAAATCTTGTAATTCTTGTACACCAACTGGGAATTTGCTCCCAAATTGCACAATGTTTTAGCTATGTGTTTCTTACATTATCACTCTAATTAACACCTAGCTCTTATGTTTTTGGTTTCTTTGTAAATCCAAGATTGCTTGGCTCACTTATTCCTAATAATCACTCATGAAAGTTTTAATGCTATTGTTGAACATGTCTGATAGTAAGATGCCGAGTGTTACTGTGGCTTCTAAAACCTCTGGAATTTCGAGCGAATGGTTTGTTTAAACACATATTCAAAACAAAACGATTAGTACTCATATGACATCAAGTACTTAGTTTGCTATTAGTAAAGGTAAGGTATCATGCATCCCTAGCATAATTTTATTCATATGTTATGTCCCTTGTGTTTTCCATGTCTGTGATATCTCATATCTAGCAGTGATTCCTAATAAAAGATTATTCTGTCATCTTGGAGCATTTTGCTTGAAAAAATTGTTAATCTCAATGTGATATCTAGATTTTCCCTGCATGATCTTGAATCTGCAACTTGTTGCAGAATCCGGAAAACAAACATGTTTTAGCCAGCAGTTGATAATGGTTGTCTTTGTAAAGGGTTTACCATGTCTGTTTGCCTGCTCCTGTTGTTTGACGTAGTTTTATTAAATGGGATAACGTTTTCTGTTCATGAAACAGTGGAGATGTTGCCTAGGACATGCATGTCCTCCAAAGAAGACGGCAGGCAGTCTAAGATAAGAAGTGGGGCTTCTTGCATCTGTCGGGTTTCGATTTTAGAATGTTGGAATTGCAGTAATAACCTTTTGGAACTAACCTAGTAGGTGTATTATTTATACAGGAGAGTGATGTTTTCGTTTGTTCTGTTTCACAGAAATGGAGAGGTGAAAGAGCAAATGGTTGTGGACCCATCTGATACGAATCAGACAACAGTTTGATGGTGGACGCAAATAGCAAAAGCATGCATGGCATCCATGGTTTTTCCATTTTATGATCATCTTCTTCTTATCCTTCACACACCCCACTTGGTTACTCGATCTTTTGACTATGAACTCAGACAATGATTTTGGAAACTTAGAATTAACAGTTTTCTATTCATTAGGAGTCATAAATTAGGCTTGTTTTGACCTTTCGAACTTTTTTCAAGCCTAAAGGTAGTAATGGCGGGCACTACAAAAGCTTTCAATTCATTCTTCTCAGTTCTTTCTTTGGCAGTAAATAAACCAGGCCCTTGTCAAAAAAGCAGTGTGTGCGCTTGCAGGTTGCGTGGCTTGTGCTTCACGTACTTGAAAGGGGCCCATTGATATTGATTGATAGAAATATAGAATCTACTCTTAGATTTTTAATTGATAGAAATATAGTTATTTGTAGCTGATAGATATTTTATTTGATTTTCATTTTTTCTTCATTATTAATATTATTTTATTATTTTATTTATTTATTTATTTTAATTTTAATTTTAATTTTTTAATTGGATCATTTGAAAATAATCTCTATTAGAGATAAGGCTGCATATTATTGGACCTCTTAAGATTATGCATTTTAGTGAAATTTTTATGGGATGTTTTTGTTATTATTATTATTGTTTGTATAAAATCTAGTCTTTATTAATGACTTTTATTTATAATTTATAAATAATAATTTATAAATTTTATCTCCACATTTTTAGGAAAAACTAAAAAAGTTACTTGATTAATGACTCATTTATGGATTTAAATAACAAATTAACATTTTTAATCTATCATCGCAATGTTATATTATTCTTACAGTTATGTTAATAAAGTAATAAAAACAATAAAATCAAATAAAAATTTTATTGAACTGCGAGGTCTAGAAAAACATGTTATAAACCAATAATGTATATTTATTATTGATAGAGTATAATTAATTAACTAATTGTATTATAAAAATTAGATTAAAATTTTTTTTAAATAGGGTTTAAATAATTTTTTCACCTGTCATTACCAGCTATCATAATTCATACACGTGAAGTTGTAATATTCAGCGGCAACTCATAATTTATAAGGTGAAATTATTAGATAAAAATTAATTAATTTATAAAAAAAATTAATTAATAAATTTATTTTTTAACAACAAAAATTATTAAAATAAATCAAATAAAAATTAAAAATCGAACTGAAAAGTTAAACGGTTTAAAATTTTTCCGATGAATCAATAGAGCAGATTGAATTTTTTAATTATTAATTTAAACATTTTTTAATTTGAAATTTAAGACCATAATGAACTATTTTTTCCTCCTAAAATCTAGAACAAAAAAATTGAGGCATTGTCAAATTTAAAATTATTTTAAAATCAGGTTTAGTTTGATTTAACCTAAATTAAAATTAAATAATTAAATAATTTCATTTTATTAAATATAATCAAAATAATATTTTCTAATTCTAAAAAAGAGTAAAAAAGTAAAATAATGTTGAGGGAAAAAAAAGACAAAATAATAACAACATAACTCATACCCTTATTCAAGGAACTATAAGGTATTATTGGATGATCTGCCACTTAGTACCGTCCTAGTTTCTGGACAAGAAGATTCTCCAATTCCATTCTCTTCTTCATCAACAAAGAATACTTGTGAGCCAATTCTTGGTCTCCGGCACTAACTGCAAGCTTGCTGCTGAGAGCTGTACTCTTTCCCTCGTACAAGCGGGCTATAGGTACAAAGCTTCCCTTTTTACTGCAAAGCCAACCATGGGCAGCTCTCAGTGCACCTCCAAGCGAAGCAGAATCTGCAAGTCAAAACACCCCAGAAAAGGATTTCCATTATGCAAACTCAAGAGAACACTTTCGAGCTTGAAAAGCAGCTAACTCGCATACCAGGTCTCTGAACAGTATAGACATCACAGCCAAATATCGAAGCAATAGCTTTCAGAATGCTTTTATTAGCTGATGCTCCCCCAGTAGCTATTATTCGTTTTGGAGGGGAAGGCATGCCGAATCGTTCAGCATGACCTCGCATGGAGAGAAACTGGCCCTCCACCAATGCTCGAACCTGTTGAATCAAAGAAATTAGAAAGCCAAGCCTCAAAATCTTAATCTCAAATGCCGGTTACTTAGAGTACCAACCTCGGAAGCGGAATCAAATGCTTCCACTTCCTGCTCAGTCAGCCGTTCCAGACCATCTTCCATGAAATTTTGGAGTATATAGCGATGAAAGCCAACTGGGTGCAGAGGTAGCTATAAGTCTATGATTATGGTAATAATGCTGAAGCAGTAGGAATATACATCCCCTTGGAGAGATGGAAAAAGTGCAGATACAAAATATAATCATTGATCGAGAAGAAAGAAATGGATCTTATTAAGGTAGAAAGTTTCAAGTACGCACTGGGAAGTGGAGGAAGAATCTCATGATCTTTATAGTAGAAACTAACCTTTCCACCTATTACAGAGATCAGAGTGAGAAATGGAGAAAGAAAACATCAAAACCTGCCATAAAAATATTATTAGCATGCATAAATACCATTAAGTGGTGATGTTTGCTCCAGACATTTTTCAAAGGCATCCCAAGACTTCTCAGCGTAGCGATTGCGCACATCTGATCAAAACAGTTGTCAGATAATGAAAGCTGCTAAATGAAGCTGCTGAAATATGAAGAATTATATCAGTACCTTCACGAGCCAGAGAACCATTTTTGTAACACAACATTACCATGTACCCTTTAGTGTCCACAGGATTGGGGAAAACATGGCCTTCTAATCGAGGTTGAGGCTCACTTGCAATCCCGAAAACCTTAATAGGAAAAACGAGATAAGCCAGTTATGGAAGAATTCAATCGTTCTCTTTACAAAACAAAGAAAAGAACCAAGAGTGGAAAAAGATAAATCCACTCGACATAGGAAGTTCAATATCTTGGAGTGGAAATTTCCTTTTCTCAGTGTTTGAAGCTCAAGGAAAACACTCAGATGGCTTTTTATATCTCCACATCCTTTTTCAGGAACAAGGGAGGATCATCACAGTAACATACACCATTTGTGGGCTTAACCGATATACATGACAGGAATGTGATAACTAAACATTTTAGGCACAGTATTGAAGACAGTGAAATTTTGGTTTTCCTACGGTGTCACTAGTGCCAAGACTAATTGCCAGATCCCCTGGAATGCTCAGAGTTAAACCTGCAGGATTGAGACTTGAAAAGTTTAGTACTATCCAGAAATGCTCTGTTTAGCTATATTATATATGGTAATAATGAATTAAGCAATGCCAAGCGTCAAATAATGATGTTACAAATCACATATAGAGCCAAAGATCAACCTGCTAAACTGTTGGGGTTGTCTCCAGACCACTGAATAACCACACAACTCTTCCTGAAATTGTACCTGTACAGAGATTTAAGAAACCATCATGTGTTACATATTGACTGAACTGGAAATGGAAACACGACACATGAAAGCTTCTAGTACTATAGCATTAGTAATGCAAACTTCCAAATGAATTAAATGCCCTATAAACGAGTAAAAGAAGAGCACGATATAGCATTAGCCACATTAAGTGCAAAGACTTTAAATCCAGTAAAAGATTAAGCAGTAAAATTGGGACGCAAAGATGGAGATGCACAGGCAATGTTGCTTTTGGAACTAACCTGTCTGCATAGTAAGCTGCAATCTGACCTGCAACGGCATGAGCAGGGGCTAACTTTCCAAGTTTTTCCTCTAAACCTGGCGCTGTTGCCTATAATTGACAATAAAAATGAAGCATAAAGCACAAAAATCTAGCAGCTGAATCAATGAAGCAACAAACAATCAGCAGAATATACACAACACAAACCTCTAGAGCTACTTTTGACCAGATTTTCTGCTTTATATCCATCAAATTCATCCCAGCCCCATCAGTGTGGTCAATACAAGCATATGAACCAATAAAAAGAGAAGTCATAAAAGAGCTAACAAGTGAGATCCTCTCAGTATTATCATAGACATGAGGCTGTGTCTGATATAGCTTCCTAATCTGTGGTCCTGTGAATCTTTCATATCCCCTTGATCCAGTAATTTCAGCCAACACCAATGCACCACCAACAGCCTTCTCTATCTCCCTACATTGCACGGTCGTGCTGCTGTCCATCCATATCGGCGATTCCTTAACAGAAAAGGCATCACCAAATTGATCAACCAATCGCTTCCTGGGGTCCAACGATGAAAGTACTGCATCACTGCCCTTTTTCCAGTAAACACTTCCATGCTGCTGTCCACTACCAGAAACAGCAGCCACTTTCTCAAAGTCCAATCCTGATTCAGAAAGCCTCTGAAGAACAAGATCAAGAGCTTCTATCCACATCAATGTAGGTGAAACGATCTTGCCATTGTCAGTGGGGTCTCTATATACTCCATCTTTGGTCTTGTAATGTGGCAAATCAGAGTCGAAATTTACTAGCTCTGATTTAACGACGTTGAGATTGAAGTCCAAAACGGTAGCCTTCAAGGACCTTAAACAATCAAAATCTCAGGGGAATAAGAGAGACACACAAACCCAAGTAAACCCATCAACGAAAAGCATACAAAGACTCGAACTTGGCTATCTGGGTAAGTTGAATGTGAGGGCTTTACGTTGAATAACCAAATCTAACAGGATACATACAGAAAGACAAAGACTTACTGAGTAGAGCTGTCAAAACCGAGGAAAAGAGAGTCAGGAGGGAGAGATGAATCCGCCATAACTACAGCACCCATTCCCAGACAGTCTCTTACCAAACAAGGAAGAGCCGGGAAGAGAATTCGGATGTTAGTAGCTTGGTAATTGGTGTTTGTCATCAGCAAAATGACGTGTGAGTTTGTATGTCTAATGTTGGATAATGACTGGATGTTCGTCACAGAGTAACCACCTCATGAGTTAGTGTTGGTTTTATAAATATTTGTCCTCCGAAGTAATAGAGATCTCTTCTTAGTCAAACAACGCTGTTCGGATAGATTCGTTAATCCAAATACATACGATTTTGGAGGATAGCGCATCAGCTAATAAAAATACTTGTTTGGCAAAGATACGAAGGTCCTATTTATTAGTTATTAGTTGATTTGACTAATAAATTGTATTAGTTGTTTATTAAAAATGTTTGATAAAATTAACTATTTAATATTAGTTGTTAATGTATAAAATGACTTACGAGAGAATTATAAAGACATAAAATTGTCACTAGTGTATAATTGTAGGCTTTTTTATTTTTTATTTTTTACTTTTTTTATTATAATTATACTAATATTACTTTAACAAAAAATTAAATTAATTTTTAAATTTAATTATTACTTTAATATAAATTAAATTAAATTATAATTATAATTATAATTATGTTATTATTAATTTTATAAAAAAATTAAAATTAAAAAAACTAAAAAAGTCTGAAAAGTGTAGGGCTTATAGTTAGACATAAATTTGATTTGTAAAAATTAATTAATGTATAACTTTATTTATTTGAAGGGTACAATTGATTTTTCACTTGTTAAAAACGAAACAGCTGCTTAAAATGCTGCTATTGTATAACGTTTCTAAATTAGGCGGTTTGAGATAAATCAACTGATTTTTCATATTCTTACCAAACAAATCTTTCAGTTATTTGAAAAGTCAAACAGTTAAAATACTTAAATCAGCCAAAATATTAGCTGATCCGCTATCCTCCAAAGACGTCCAAAAAATCAACTGATTTATCTCAAACCGCCAAATTTTGAAACACTATACAATAGCAGTGTTTTAAGCAGCTCCTTCATTTTTAGCAAGTGAAAAATCAATTATACCCTTAAGATAAACAAAGTTATACATTAATTAATTTTTACAAATCAAATTTATGTCTAACTACAAGCACTAAACTTTTCAGACTTTTTTTTTTATTTTTTTAATTTTATTTTTTTATAAAATTAATAATAACATAAATAATTATAATTATAATTTAATTTAATTTTTATTAAAGTAATAATTCAATTTTAATTTAATTTAATTTTTTAAAGTAATAATTAAATTTAAAATTTAATTTAATTTTTTATTAAAGTAATATTAGTATAATTATAATTAAAATAAAAAATAAAAAATAAAAAATAAAAAACCTACACTTATGCACGGGTGACAAATTCATGCCTTTATAATTTTTTTTTAAACTATGCCCTCGTAAGTCATTTTACACATTAACAACTAATACTAAACAGTTAATTTTACTAAACATCTCTAACAAACAGTTAATGCGATCGGCTGGTCAAATCAGCTGATAGAATTAGCTGTCAGCTAATAGCTGATAGAATCAGCTAACAGTTAATACAACCAGCTGATTGTCAAACAGGGTCACAATCTACCCCCATTTTTTTTCCATCCTTTTCTTCGTTATAATAAATAGGGATGACATTGGGCGGTTGAGAAGGGATATGGTGTAACATCTTGTTACCTATTCGGCTAAAATAGTTATGCATGAGACATTTATATGACTTAAGATACATGGCACGTTAGACATAAGTATTTGTGACTTACATATTGATTTGGCACATTCATAAGATTGTACATGCTTTCATTGGCAATTCCGGGTAACTAGAATTACATATGGCTAATTGTGATTTTGACAAATGGTGAATCAGTGGAGATAAATGGTACACGTGAGGGATATGCAATAGACTCACGTATTATATTGTCTAAGTTAGGAATAATCCACTATAGTTTTCATTCTTCATCGAAACACTCCACACTGTAATTCTCTTCCCTAATCTTCATCACCGAATAGCAATTTAGCAGCTTTTTATGGTATTGACCTCTATTTTAGTGTTAGAGCACTTATTAAGCAAAGGAGCACGTCAGACGACAGTTAGATATTGCCGGACCATCCAGGCGATAGCTTCTAGGAGTGTACTGTGAGTCAACCTAGATGATTTCCTATGATTGATTTGATTTATATGCACCTAGATTTTGTTTAACTTCCGCTGTTATCGAACTGCTGTGTAATGCTTCTGAATGTCGGACCTGAGGTCCGAGAAGTTTAACAGTTGGGCATGTGTTTGATTTGATACTTTGATATGAACTTCAGAATGATAAGTGATTCTCAGCGATAGCTGAATGCCGGACTGAAGTCCGATGATTGTGAAAATATCATCTAAAAATTTGTATGAGATTATGTGTGTCATTTGTTCAGGATTTGACGCATTTCATAAAATGCATGCTCAGATAAAGGCGTTGTGACTTGAGTTGCCAGTTAGAAGCGCTTCCGTATAGAGCTTTGCTCCGCGATATATGTGTTCTGCACGTAGAGCTATGTTCCGTGATTATGTTCTGATTGAGCCTTACGGGCCAAACTTTGTATATGTGTGTGAAAGACACTCAGTCACAACAATAAGAGCGAATATGAGTCTCATGCATGTCCCATGCAAATACGTGCGCAATGTTTAAACGATATGCAAGTTGAAATGAATGATCTTCTGTTATGCTAATCGCTAAATAAATGCTTATCTGCTTGACTGAATAACTGTGAATTACGTGTTGTATTTGCCTAACCCGGTGAACTCATCAATGATGGTTCACTCATTGAGCTCGCAAAACTCATCAAAAATGTCACCGTGGCTTTTCAGGTACGAGAAAGGAGACCTAAGTTATAGTCAAGACATAAAGTTTCTGTGGATAGATATATAGATCAGAGGTCCGTCTAATGACTCCCGAATTGACTCCCGAAGGAAAATAGTTGTGGTTATTTTGTAAATTTGTCTGAACCTGTATAGAGTTTTGTAAACAATCTAAGAACAATGTATATTTTATCAATGAATGAAGTGAATGTTTAAGAGGAAATGATAACGAATTCGAGTATGTTAGATGATGCCATGTGTAAGTTAGAATTATTATTACTCCAACATACTATTATTGTAAGTTATGTTCCTAAAAGTTTAGGTATGTATCTTATGATAGTGGGATGTTGCATATGGGCTTATTAGCCCCTCAGCAATTTATACGTTCCTATCGGGCCACAAACAGGGCCAGGCTAGGATAGTCTTGATCTGTGTCCAATTCATGATTCGATCGAGTCGAGCAATTTTGGCCTGTAATAAACAAATCATGCTTTCTAAAGACTTTACGTAAATGATTAAAAGCTAAACCAATTTGATTAGTTAAATAATGAAAAAATAATTTAATAGTAAAAAATTAAAATGTTTTTTTAGTTTTTAATTTTAATTCAATTTATTTTAATAACTATTATTATACAAAATGAATCAATTTATTAATTAATAGATCAAGTTTTATTAATTAATAAGTTCTTATAAATTAAAGTAAATTAATTAATTTTTATTTAAAATTTATTTTTAATTAAACTTTAAATTTTTCAATAACTAAAATAAATTTTTAAAAATAAATTTAACTTTCAGGCTGATTTTTAAATCATTGTTATATGTCAAATTTAACAACTTTTGCATAGTGTCAGTAATAAAGGAGGGCAAAAAATACGAGTTAGATCATATTATTTTGATTAATAATAAATTAAATTAATTTTAACTTTTATAAAATTTGGATTCGATTAAAATTGTTAATTAACTTGAGTTAAAATAGATTTAGTTTATCAACCAATTTTAATTTTTTTAAATTTTGTTGAGTTTTTGAATTTTAAAAATAATTTTATTGAATTTAAAATTCTATGTTTTTTAGATTTAAGTTTAAATATATTCAAAAAATTTAAACTTTAAACTTTATTTAATTAAATTAAAATTTTAATTCTTTACTTGAGTAATAAGTAAGGAATGCACTTTATATCTTTACTTATGAGTTATGACTTTTTATAATGCACTTATGAACTTTTCTTATGATTTTAAGATTAGATCTCAATGTTTTTAGATTGAAGGTTCGACACCACAAAGACAAATTAAGGTTGGGATCTAAAGAAAGTTAAGTTATATGCAGGCCTTTGATTGAATTCAAGCAGAATTTTATGTACAATAGTGTCTCAAGGCCATCTTAAATATGAACGCAACAGTTCTGGACTATCCATTTATAGATATTCTCTAATTTAAGCCTTGACTCAGCCAAACTCTCACGATTATGCTATTCTCAGCTCCAAAAAAACTCGTATGTGAGGGAGAGGTATCTATACTTTTATAAGGCGTATTTCGTTTTTCTCTCTAACCGATATGGGAATCTCACAATCTTTCCCTTTTTAGGGCTCAGCGTTTGCGTTGACATACCAATTCGGATACTGGTTCTGATACTATTTGTAACAGCCTTAGACCACTCGCTCACAGATATTGTCCGCTTTGGGTCTTGGCCCACCTAAATCCTCACAGTTTTACTCTTCCCACTCTCGAGAAAACACATCTGTAAGAGAGAGGTATCAATACTCTTATAAAGCGTACTTCGTTTCCTTCTCTAACTGATATAGGAATTTCACAATGAAAATTAAATTTGAATAAAATAAAAAACAACGATTAAAAACTTAATTAGTTTGGCCAGTTTAACTATAAAAATCTTGAACTGTCTAATTTTTCGATTCAATCTTTAACTTTTTGGTTATGTTTTCAATTTTTCAATTTCAATTTGCTTTAATAATTCTCATGTCAAAGATCCGATTATTTTTGTAAATTCATAAATTCTTATAAATAAAAAATAATTAATATTTATTTAACAAAATTTTCAGTTAAATTTCAAATTCTTCGGATAAGGACAAGAGAATCTCTCTAAATTATATTTCGAATTTTTAAATTTTATTTAATCTTTAGCTAATTTTTTGATAATTTAATACCAGTTGAACCTTTTAAACCTTAACTCTCTTGTCTTAAAGTACTTCTGGTATAAATTTTAAAATATGAATAAAGAACGTGACTTTTATGGATGTTAATGGGTTGGCTAGCCCCGGACGCCCCTAGCCCAGCTCAGTCCTACCTTAGACTATAGCGGCCTTAGCTGGGCTACACAAAGGTCGGATCTACCTGACTCGTCATTTATTTTTTACGAAAAATTTCTAAAACAATATCTTTTTAGGAGTAATAGGCAGGCTAGCCATAGTCGGCCCGTGACTAACTCAACCCAGGCTAACAATGGGCCGGGCTGAGTTAGGTCGGGTCGAGCCAGGATGAGTCGAGTTTGACATTATTAGGAATTTTACATAAAATTTTGTATAATTATTATAACTTAATTTTTAATAATAATTATTATTAATTAAATAAAATATAAATCTTAGAAGATATTTTTATAATAAATAACAAGAGACTTTTAGTAATAGTTATGACTTTGAAATCAATCCTACGTGGATGACATTGAAACTTAGCCAACAAGTCAGTTCAGCGTGCGCATCTTGTCTGCACACTTATCTCTCATTGGGAGCAACATTGTTTGTTTGTCGTAATTCCCATAATTACCCTTCCAAGTTTCAGGTAGCAACCGACTCAATGTAAGGCTGTTTCGGTAAATACACTGAAAGTCAGGCTCTTTTTTTTTTTCCCCCTTGGTGCTATAACATGCGGTCCCAGAAACGGCCATTTCTGATTCAACCCGGTTCTTGTCCCCAAATCCGAGAAGCTAAGTGAACAGCGAAAAACCGGAGATGGAAGGCGAGTGCAAGACCGCGGTCGAGTCCCTGATGGTTAGGTTTCCGGCGATAGAATCGTCTTCGGCGAGTCCTCGAGTGAATGACGGCTCCATCCAATTGCTGCTTCAGAACCATGCCAACTTCAAGCTCAGTGCTGCGCCGGTTCGGTTCATGTACTCTAGCGGTGAAGGAAAGTGGCAGGACTGTCCCGGAGAAGTGGTCGAGTCTCTGAAAGTTGCTTTCGCCGAGGGGAACACGGTCGCCGACGCTTCAATTGGTGGCGTGAGTTATTTGTTTGATTTGTTGCGTATGTTGCAGGTTGATCTGGAGAGTGGGGCACAGAGATCAATTGCTTGGATTGATGTGAAGGGGAAGTGTTTTTTCCCTCAAGTTTGCGTCTGCGAGGACGGTGACGATGATTTGCAGGAACCGGAGGTTCAGAGGATCAAAATCGAGGTTATGGTTGATGGAAATTCTACTAAAGCACAGCAAATGGAGGGAGTTCAACAAGAGGCCGAGGTGAGTTCGACAAAGAAGGAAGATGACGACGACTTTGAAGGACCAAAACGGCAGGATTTTGTAAATTTGCCTGAAGTGGAAACATCTAGATGGCCGAGTACGAGGTTACTGCCAGAAGGTGAGATCGTTTTCTCTATGTATAAGGACTTCTTTTTATCTGGAATGAGGGGGGTCGATCCAGGTGTTACTATTACGGCAATTTATCAGTGCACTCGCGTGGGTCCCTTGGAGAAAGCGCGTTATGAGGTTTTTGAGAAGCAAACTGAGCTTACAAGGGCTCTTCGTGGTTCGTGCAATATGGTGTATGCTTGGCATGGTGCTTCTGCGAAAGTTGTTGATAACATTTTAGCGTATGGGTTTGGGGTGCGTGGCAAGAACTTTGCTGGGGTTGAACCTTACGGGTCTGGTATTTTGCTGTCTCCTTTGGCATTGCCATTTGAGAGGTGAATCTTGCTATATGTGAATTTACAATGTCTTTTTAGTGTTAGGGTTACTGATGATTAGTTTTATTCGTGGGTTTTTGTTTCTTCAGTGCTAAGTTGGCTGAGGCGGATAGTAATGGTGAAAAGCATGTTATGCTCTGTAAAGTAATACTAGGAAATGTAGAGAAAGTGGAACTGAGATCTAAGCAGTTTTATCCTTCTAGTGTTCACTATGATAATGGTGCTGATGATCCTAGGAATCCCAAGTGGTATATTGTTTGGTCAAGTAATATGAATAGCCACATTATACCCGAGTGTGTTTTGAGCTTCAAACTTTCTAATTCAGTGCAAGGTAAACCCCCATTTCTGCTTTTAGTTGTGGTTACCTCTTCCTGAACTCCATGTTGGAAGGAATTTCATCACTTTTGGTTGTTAGGTCATGTGAGGAGTTCGACATCTCTGAGGTATTCCCTCCAAGAACTTTGTAAAAAAATCAAAAACTTGCTCCCTCCCTCCAAATGCCAGGAAGTGGAGACTTTATATAATGCTTGTAAGGTAAAAAGCACAGAAATCTTACTTCACTCATATTATTGATTGTAATTTGTGCTTGGAGAGTCACTGGTGACATTCTTTTTGTTCATTATGCACATGGCTTATTACAGGGCGGGAAGTTGGCCAAGAATATTCTCATAAGACAGTTGCGACAAGTTGCTGGAGATGAGGTGCTTAAGACTGCAATCCAGGAGCTTCGTGGCTTACCATGAATTTCTCTCAGGTTCTGACTTCCTTTGGGAGGAGAAGGCTTGCTTCTTTTAATGATAGACATGTAATATTAGCTCACTGTCAGATAATAGTAGAATTAGCAAGGAACTGTTACAGTGCATTGTAGCTGAAGTAAGCCTTTCATTTCCAATAATAAGAAATAAAGGTTTTACCTAATTGAAAGATTTTTTTGCAATCTGTTTGCAATTATAAACAAAGTATTATTTTGTTTGAATTTCCCTCCAGAAAAACTTCCGAGGTTCATAAGCATGCTATTTTGTGGCTGAGACAGTAAACATGTCCGATGCTTGATTGTATTCTTGTGCACATGCTAATTAATGTTTTTTGTGATACCATGTTTGAGTTGAGGAGACAGTTAGTTTTGAGTTCTGCAGAAATCGAAGTTTTAAGTGCTCGTAAAGCTTTTGTCGTTACTATAGACTTCATGTAGGTTGTTGAACGACTCCTCTTGATTGCATGCATTAAGATAAGATCAACATGCGATTAAGCTTGAAACATGTTACATGCATTTATGAAGTTTCAAATAGTTCTTGTAATGCCTGTTGCAGATCACCAAATCTTTGCTTAGTCAGTATATATTTAGTTACTAACAACATGACAGTTCAGCTACTATTTCAGAAGACATAATATCTTACTTATGAGAATCTTAAGATGCGAATCATTTCTATGCTTTATAGGTCAGGGCCTTCTAATCTTAGGGAGAAAGTTACTAATTGGTATAGTGTTTATGATCTTGGTTACTGAGGAGGGTGTTATTGGTATTATGTGTATGCCATTTCTTGGATCTAAATATTTCACGGTAATCTTTTTGCTGGTATCCTTGCTGCAATAGGTTATTGGGTTATATTTTTATCTCAATTGCTTTTAGGATTGAAGTATAATTGATCTTTGTCTGGGAAAGTTTGTTTGACCTACTTTTTATTTGCTTCCTACCGCGTTGGAATTTAAAATCTACCGGCAATATTACAAAGTTTTGATGTTAATTATGAGATAATGAAGAAAGGATTGATGTTCTTGTAATAGGCTTTAATTAAACAAGTGCTGATCACGTTTCCCTTGGAAGTATGCAGTTAGTGGCTTGCATTTTCACAACATGCAAATTGTAGTTCTCTCTGGTTCTTCATTTAATGGAATTGAATATAGCCTTTGGCATGTGATTTTAATTTTTTGACCCAGTGCAATTGTACACTTCAGGACTCGTCTAAAATGATAAGGAGTTTAGCAGGTGTTAGATGGAAATCAGACTTCGGATTGCTGTTCATGAGATAATGTGACCATTTACTTTTCTTATGACACATACATTTTGTGAATCCTGAAGGCTTCTTTGTCTCATCTTTAAGTTGAAACTAATGGGATAAGATTTGTTCCACGTGAGGAAAGATTGATCTTCTTGACTTGTGAGACATCTGATTACTAATATATTCAGTACGATGGAGGCAAAACTGCAATCCCAGTGTCAATTCAAAGGTAAATTGTTGCTTAATGACTTATCACTGATTTTTGTGTGAGAAATGCACATTTCATTTTCAAAGCATGAAGGATTACATATTGGATGGATTTGCTTTTATACATGTTCTCTTGGCATCAATTTTGGATGCTTAACTTATTTAGAGTTCCTTCAACAGTTCAATTTCGTTCTTGTTTTGGCTATAGAGTGCTTGTCATATTGTTGCACTTAGTGAGCGCTGGTCAGATTATTTATAGTTCTTTTCTGTAGTATGATTTCTTTGTCAAAAGTTGGAGTCCAACAATGAAAGAGAAAAACGTAACTTCTACTAAAAGATGGCATATCATTGTTGTGGAAATCACGAGATTGAGGGATTTCCTTCTATTTTGATCTTCCTAAATTGGAGGCAATCTCCCCTAATTATATCCTTCTGTAGAAGAGTTTCTTTCCTAAATTAGAACTTCGTTTGTACATTATAAAACTCTATATCTTGTATAGAAAAAAAGAAGAAATATAAGAGAAGTTGTTCGTTCCCGTGGAAGTAGGTTGGATTAACTGAACCCCGTAAGTCACTGCGTCATTCTTGTTCCATTCTATTTTTCTACATGGTATTAGAGCGGGTCTGACTGCCATCTTCAATGACTGTCGCCACCAGCGGCTCCATTCCCTCTGAAACTCTCGTTAACGAGAGGGAGGTGTTTCCCTATCACAGCCGCACAAAATGTGGAGTCTTCCTCATTCAATCTCACAGTGGAGAAACTAAACAGGAGAAACTACTGAGAATGGGCCTAGACAATGAGGTTGATGATAGATGGAAAAGGAAAAATGGGTTATCTTATCTGAGAGATGAAGAAACTAATGTTTTAAAAATCGGACCGGACATCAAATCGGTCGAAGGAAAGGTTTAAGGTTTAAAGGTTCAACTTGTAGTGAACCTATAAAATCGGTATATTATAAATAAGAAGTAAAACTTATAAGAATAAGTAAAAATAACTACAATCTTCACAATGATTAAGCAAGCATCCCAAAATTTATTATCTAGAATAATAACACAAACTTCTTTTCCTTTTTCACTCTTTGATAATTTATGACTTGAAAAGTGTTTACTTGTTACTAAATTTTGAAGTAGTTGCTTATGTTCATAAACACTTTTCAAAGTAATAAATGTAGTTGCAAATTTGGTATCAGCGGGTCGCTCGATCTCAACTCAATCTTGCTTTCTTAACCAAGAAAAAATATGACATGAGTATACACAAAAATTGTGATCTTAGATGTGCCTAAAGTAAGACTAGAAATAAGGACGATCAGTATTGTTGCCTTATATCACGAAATTTTATGATACAGATAGTAATATGATTTAGTAGATCATATTAATAACATTCCTAGTTATATACACTAGTTTTATGTTTGAGATTGTCTTGAAACATTAGCTTTTCATAATTGTTTTCCCACCCAATGCAGATTATTAATTGCCAAGGCATTTATATGATTTAATGCATCTTGTCATGCGTATATATACTTATGCCAAAGAGTAATGTTACAATTCATACAATGTTTTAAAAAGGATGCATAATATTCAAATTTTAGTAGAAGCTAGTGCGAAACAACATTTATTTTATATTTACTTTGTTACAAATCTTACATTCTTTTTTTAAGATTGTAGTTTAGTAGTTAAATGCCTTCGCTCAAAATTTTCATGCCGACATAGTACACAAAAAAGGTATAGTTAAAATAAAACATTGACAAATGTTGACCACTTCAACATCTTTCAGAAGTGTATCACATGGCTTCTTGTTTTGATACTAACAATTAAGCTTTGCTAGGTTCTTTATGCATGTATGTAGCTTGGTTATAAAGTCGTTTCAATAGTAAGGATGGAAAAGCAATAAAGAGAAAGAGAGAGACAAGAGTGGCGGTTTCAAAATCATGGGAATCTCGATATTGGTAGACATGGAGATTGCGCCACATGGCTATGTACATCCATAGATGGTAGTCATAGGTCTGTCGTGTTACTGGCAACGAATAAAGACAAAAGCCACGTCTTCTTTCCTGTTATACTTAGATTAGTGTAACAGTAATCTGAGCTCTCACCTGCTGGGTTTCTCCTGCTTTTGTTGCTCTTTCCCCAGTCAACGAGACTAATCTTGAACAGTCCCCCACTGAATCGCCTATTGTATTGAGCCCTTCTTCACCTAATCTCGACCCCTGCAAGATCACTTGTGAGTTTCTAATTCTTTACAAATTTCATTTCCCTCATTGCGGTTATTTAGTTGTCCGTTTTCTTTTTTTTTCTTTCTTTTTTACAAAAATTGAGAACACTAATGAGTTGAGCAAGATTGAATCTAGACTGCTAGGATATGCTCAAATTTGACAAATCTCATTTATGAAAATGATTCATAAGCCTGTTATCAAAGTCCTCGCGCCCAAGATGAGTGTCACTAGGACTTTCACCTTAAATCCCCTCAATCGTCACCAGAGAATCATCAAAAGTTCCTCCACCCAAATCAAAGATAAGAACATTCTGCTTTCCTTTCCTCAATGCTTTTTTGTCCAAGCCGTACGCAATAACAGCAACTGTGGGCTCCTTAATTCTTATCACATTAAGCCCTGCGATAATGCCAATGTCCTTCATAGCTTGCCTCTGCAATTCGTTGAAATAAGTAGGCAAAAGGGGTTAGAAACGAGGTCTGAGAAGAGAGAAGATGGTGGAAGCGAGGATAGAGTTTGATTTGAGAAGAGAAGAGCTCGATTTCTTCATATATGGAGGCGGTGAGAGATGGTGAAGAGAAGACAGTGAAGAGTTGAGGAGAGGGTTCGATGAAATGAAATCTGAAGTTTGAAAAGAAGAGCTAGATTTGTACATCTATGGAAGCAGTGATAGATGGTGAAGAGAAGACGGTGAAGAGGCGTGGAGAAGCCTGTGAGGGTTTGATGAAATGAAACTTAAAGTAGTCTTTAGCTATATCTTTAGTTCTGTACAGTGACAGACCAATTGGACCTGTTCGACAAAAAATCAGCCGGTTCGTTGAGAAGCTATCGATTTTTATACATAGAAGCTAGGTAAAACCAAACCCGACTATTGGCTGATTCAAACTTTTTTTGGTCAGACCGGCTCATTCGTTCTGGTTTTTAAAACCTTGAAAGAAACCACTCACCACCGAGATGTGGCAATGTTGGAGATCCGAAAATTCAATGGTAACTGCATGGCTGGTGAACTCGATGCAGCCCTCAATCGGAAAGACCTATTTGTTTTTTGCCGACGGCGCACCATGTTTGGGAAGCCGTTCGGGAGACCTACTCGAATGTTGAAAATGCTTCCCAAATCTTTGAGATCAATACCAGATTGTGTTAACTGAAACAAGGTGAAAGGGAAGTCATCGAATATTATATGGAAATGGTGGGGCTTTGGCAAGAATTTGATCTGAGTTCAAATGAGGCTTGAGAATGCCCTAACGATAGCACACGCTACAAGAGGAAGGTAGAAAGCGAACGGGTTTTTGAGTTTTTGGTAGGGTTGAATCGCGAACTCAATGAAGTGAGGGGCCGAATCTTGAGTCGACGCCCTTTGTCGTCGACGAGAGAGGCATTTACAGAGGTGCATCGTGAGGAGAGCCGACGGGGAGTCATGCTGAAGGAGAAAGAAATGCATGAGTCTTCTGCCCTAGCAGCTCGTGGGTCACAATCGGGCCAAAATAAATGGCAAGTGGGCTCCAGCCAAAACCAACAATTTATAAACTTTGAACCAACCCAACAATAGACTTTGGGCCCAAAACAACAAAAAGGGCATGCTTGGTGCAAACACTGTAAGAAACCTGGTCACACAAGGACGATTGCTGGGAATTGCATGGGAAGCCAGCAAATTGGAAACCCAGATAGAAAAATCGAGGCTATCAAACCAAAGTTAACTCTCAGGTTGAAAAGAATCTGAAAGGAAAAATTGATAACAGTAGCCTTAGTTCTGAACAGTTGGAGAAACAATATGAGTTGTTCACGACTTTCAAAACATTTGGTCAGTCATTTGCTTCTGGAATATGAACCCAACGAGGTAGTTGTCTAAAAGCCTCAAGTACTTGTCTTAATATTCCATGGATTATTGACTTAGGAGCCTCTGATCACATGACTGGTGATTATCATTTATTTACTACATACTAACCTTGTTATGGGAATTTAAAGGTTAAAATTGCAGATGGTTCTATCTCCTCGGTAGCTAGCAAAGGGAGTATTCGGTTATCTGACTCTATTACTTGATCCTGCCCTTCATGTCCCCAAATTAGCTTGTAACCTATTGTCTATACGCTAATTGACTAGGACATTGAATTGTTCATCTAATTTTTTCCCGTTCTATTGCACCTTTCAGGATCTGTCATCGAGGAAGACGATTGGCAGGGCTAAGGAGTGTGAGGGACTCTACTACTTTGAGGAGTAGATTGTAAGTGACCGACGTGACACTACTCAATATCATGTTAAGATTGTTTGTAGTTCTACATTTCTTTCTAAAGATAGTGAACTTTTATTATGGCATTCTAGGATGGGTCATCCCAATTTTCATTATATGAAATGTTTTTGTCCATCCCTTTTCTTGAATAAACAGTTGATTTTCAGTGTAAAATTTGTGAATTTGCAAAACATCAAAAAGCACAATTTCCTAGATCAATATACAAACCCTCCAAACCATTCACCATGATTCATAGCGATCTATAGGGACCGTCCTGAACTCAAATAGAACACATGCCAAGTGGTTTGTCACCTTTATTGACGACCATACACGTCTTTGTTAGATATACCTCTTACGTGATAAGGTTGAGTTTCGTTCAGTCTTTATGAATTTCCATTCTATGGTCCATACCCAATTTCAAACCAATATCCAAATCCTTCATAATGATGTTGGTACTAAATCCTTTAATTAAGTGTTGGGCACATACCTTAAAGAGCATGGCATAATCCACCAAAGCTCTTGTGTAGATACACCCCAACAAAATGGGATTGCTGAAAGGAAAGACCGACACATTCTTGAAGTTGCTCTAGCCTTACTCTTCACTACCCTCTTACCTAAGATTTTTTGGGGGGATGCTATCCTGAGAGCCACCTATCTAATCAATTAGAGGCCTAGCCATATCCTCTCCTTTATCATACAGGTTCAAAAATTCTAAGAATCCTTTCCCACCTCAAGACTCATTTCTGACTTGCCATTAAGAGTGTTTGTGATAGGAGAGAATATAGAGATTGTGTATTATTTACGTATAGGCTGAATTATAGCAGATAGACCACCTCCTGGGAAGAGTTCCTAGGCCAAATAAAGTATGTAATATTTCGTATGATATCCATTACCGTTACTATGATCCTCTATATGCTCTCTGCTGTCCTTCTACATTCTCTCACCATAACCAACTTCTAACAGCCTGCCTATGTGTTAATCCCCTTTCCCATCTTACCCCTACGTACATAAGTTTGGAAAGGCCTAGGCTGCTGAACTATGGGCTGAACACTAACATGATCATTAGTGGGAATACTAGTGAGAATACTAGGAGTGCTAACAAGTGCCTCCTCCTCAAAGGCACCTTGGCACCTTGTCCTCAAGGTGAGTGGAAGGAAACTGCCTTTTTATAAAATCTGCATCCTCCCAAGTCGCTTCTTCAGCTGGTTTGTCCTTCCATCGAATAAACCACTGTAGAATACTTCTTCCTTTGGACTTGGACATGCGAGAGGCTAGGATGGCTTCTGGTGTAGTTAAATCTGCAGGGTCCAATTCTAAACCATGTGGAAGATCATGCTCAATGGGGTGATTGCCTACGGCCTTCTTCAGCTGGGAGACATGAAAAATTGGATGTACTTTGGACGTAGATGGTAGTTGTAGCCTATAGGCCTCGTGTCCCACTCTACCAATGACCTTAAAGGGGCCATAGTACCTTGCTGAGAGTTTTGGATAGATTCTTCTGGCAATAGTGAGCTGTTGATGTGGCCTTAGTTTGACAAAAACCAGATCCCCTTCTTGGAAAGTAACCTCCCTCCTGTGAGCATCTGCCACTTTCTTCATTATAGATTGTGCCCTCAATAGGTTGTGCTTGAGTTGGCGTAGAGTCTCATCCTTGTCAACCAAAGCTAATGCTGCCGATTCTACTTGGGTCTCTCCTTGAGTAAACTGCAGCAAGGTGGGTGGATGGTGACCATAAACGACTTTAAAAGGTGTCTTACCCGTAGATACATGGAAATTGGTGTTATACCAATACTCAGCCCAAGATATCCACCAAGACCAATTTTTTTGCTGTTCAGAAGTGAAGCACTGGAGATAGGTTTCTAAGCACCTATTAAGTACTTCCGTTTGTGCATCCGTTTGAGGATGGTAGGATGAGCTCAGTCTCAACTTCGTCCCTTGCAATTTAAACAACTCTTTCCAAAAATTGCTTGTAAATAGAGGGTCTCTATCGCTCAAAATGAAACTAGGGATACCATGCAACCTTACTACCTCACGAATGAATAGTTCAGCCACAGACTTAGCAGTGAAAGGATGGTTGAGAAGTAAAAAATGGGCATACTTTGATAAGCGGTCGACCACTACCAAGATTACCTCATAGCCGTGGGATTTTGGGAGCCCTGTTATGAAATCCATTGAAACTTCATCCCAAATCAGTTGTGGAATGGGCAAAGGCTGTAAAAGTCTAGCTGGGGACATTGCTACGTATTTACTCTTTTGACAAGTCATACTTTCCCGAACAAATTTTTGTACGGAAGACTTCATTCCCAGTCAGAACAATCCGCAAGCTAACCTTTTGTAGGTCCTTAAGAACCCGGAGTGTCCCCCTGAAGGTGAGGCATGGTACTCATGCAAAAATTTGGGAATCAACACCGAAGTAGCAGATAAAACCAATCTGTTTTTATAGAATAACAGTCCATCCCTTGTGTGAAAATCAGGCTTAGACTTTGGATCGTGTTGTAAAGCTGCCATAATCGATCTAAGCTTGGAGTCCTCTCTGACCTCTCTTCGAACAATATCCATATTTAGCCAAAAAGGAGCTGAAACTACTGAGAATAACAACTTGTCATCTGCAACTCTGGACAAAGTATCTGCTGCCCCATTTTGTTTTCCTGGTTTGTAGATCACCTCAAAGTCCAATCCCAGCAACTTTGCTTGCCAACATTGCTGATCTATAGAGGAAATTCTCTGATCTAGCAAATGCTTCAAGTTTCTATGGTCTGTGTAAACTTTAAAATGCCTCCCTGTTAAGTAGTGTTTCTAATGTTGTATGGCCATTACCACTGCCATCACTTCTTTCTCATAAATTGATTTGGAATAGGTAGATTCAGCCAAAGCCTTGCTGAAATAGGCCAAGGGCCGACCCTCCAGACTTAGGACAACTCCTAAACCTCTTCCCGAGGCATCACATTCAAGGGAGAATTCTTTAGAAAAGTCGGGTAAAGCTAAAACTGGAGATGAAGTCATCTTCCGATTCAGTTCTTCGAAAGCTTCTTGGGACTCTCTACCCCAGTTGAACCCATCCTTCTTTGTAAGTTCAGTTAGGGGTTTAGCGATTTTACCATAGTCTTTGATAAACTTCCGGTAGTACCCCGTGAGATTGAGAAACCCCCTTCCCCCTTTCACATTTCTTGGAATAGGCTACTCAAGGACACTTTTAATCTTAGACGGGTCCATAGCTATCCCATCATATGAAATAATGTGGCCTAGGTACTCCACCGATTTCTGTCCAAAAACACACTTTTTTTGATTAGCAAACAGCTTGTTGTCTAATAACAACTTCATCACACAAGTTAAATGCTTCATATGTTGTTTCCAATCAGAACTGTAGACTAGAATATCGTCGAAGAAAACTAAGACGAATTTCTGCAATAAAGGCCTAAAAATGGAATTCATAGTGGCTTGGAAAGTAGCAGGTGTGTTCATGAGACCGAAAGGCATCACTAGATATTCATAGTGACCCTCGTGAGTTTGGAACCCGGTTTTATACACATCTTCTTCCCTCACCCTGATTTGATAGAAACCCGACCTTAAATCAATTTTTGAAAAATATTTAGCTCCATACAACTCCTCCATCAACTCATCCACAATTGGTATAGGAAACTTATCTGGAATCGTGAGCTTATTTAAGGCTCGATAGTCGACACACATTCGCCACTTACCATCCTTCTTCTTCACAAGGATAACTGGACTTGAAAATGGACTGATGCTATGCCTAATAACACCCGCTTCTAGCAATTCCCGAATCTGTCTCTCAATTTCGTCCTTATGATGGTGTGCATGTCGATAAGGACGGATATTTACCGGTTCTGCCCCTTTCCTCAAATTGATGGCATGGTCCTGGGCTCTCTTAGGTGGCAACCCCTTAACCTCTTGAAAAACTGATTCAAACCTGAATAAGGCAGCCTGCAATTCCTTGAGATGTTCTGCATCCATGGCTCTTATCTCTTCAGATAAAGACCCCCCTACTTTCATAGTCCACAACAGCCCCTCCACTTCCAAATTCTGGTGCCTTAAAATCTGCTGTAGCACTTGAGGAGAGAATGTTTGCATGACTCCCTGTAGTGTAACCTCTGTCCCATTCCGATTGAATGTCATATACATTTCTTTCCAATCAACCTTTACCACTCCCAAGGTTTTCAACCACGCAATGCCCAAAATTAAATTGGGTCCCCCTGTTTCAAAGACATAGGCACTCACATTGAACTCCTCTCCACTCAATTCCAGTTTCATTTCCTTACAAATTCCTTGTGAGAAGGAACGGTGTCCATCTCCCAGCCTAACACCGAATGTTCTAGTCGGTGTAATAGTTATTCCCATAGCTTGGACCAAACTGTTGGACACAGTTGTGACTAGCACCACTATCCACCAAAATCACTATAGGCATATCATTATACTTACCCAATAAAACTATGGATTTTGTGGGTGACGATGGGTTCTTATCAATCTCCCTGAACTCCGCCGAATTGCATACTAGCTTCCAATCTTCTTGATGTGCCTCCTCCACTGGTGCTTCTTGATTCAACAACCCACTGTCTTCCTCATCTCCCTTCCAAACAATCAGCCTGTACTCCTTGTCTGGGCATCGGTGGAGTGGACTATAGGTTTGTCCACATTTGAAACATAATCCTTTTGCGCTCCTTTCCATAAGTTGATCGTACGACAGATTACGCGTGCCTCTCCATTTCGGATTCATTGTTCGGTGATTATCGTTGGTGGGGCCTCTGTTTATTGGGTAGCTCCCTCACTTCGTTTTAAAATTCCCCACTGCGTGGTTCGGCTGAGATGGATGATACGTGTAGGTGTTTTCTGTTTGGTGACCAGAGTTTACATGGCCCTCGGTTTTTCTTCGTCCTTCTCCTGACCGAATCACGCCCTCACCAATTAATTCCTTTTTAACCTTCCTTGCGATAGAAATGAGCCGGACACGGGTCGAGGGATCATGTGTACGGACCCTGTTCTTCACTTCCTCACGCAACCCACCCAGAAAACAGCTCATATACCATTCCTCTGGAAAGTGACCAATCCACGACGCCACTCTCTCAAATTCGTCAATGTAATCATCCACCGAACCTCGCTGAGAGACTGACTTCAGTTGCTCTATCGGGTCGCCTTCGTCCTTACCTCCATAACGTTCGAACAAGGAACGTTTAAACCGTTCCTACGTCACGCATGGATTGAACTCCTGAAGGTTCATGAACCAGTATAGAGTCGCTCACTCCATGCTAATCTGGACCATCTGCAAACGCAGCGTAGGTGGAGTATCGTGAATCATAAAGTATGACTCAGCTCGTGTAACCCATGCAAACAGATCCTCTTCGTGAAACGCCGGGAGGTCTACCCGACGTGCTGCATTACGATACTCCTCCCATGCACGTACGGTAGCTTCCGAGGATACGTGGTCCCCTAGTCGACGAGGACTCGACCCTTGTAGACCAGCAGTTGGTCTATCGCCACCCTCTGAGTTGACGCGTGATGCGCCGGCTTGTCGCCACCTGCGGAAGAGGAAGACGCGCTGTGGTTAAACCGCGGCGGTCCCTC
>JANZXR010000002.1:3576773-3597722 GCA_027575705.1 Erythroxylum echinodendron | reverse complement strand
CCAATATCTTGGCAAACCATGATTTCTCTCAAGGGTTGCATTCTTGGCACCCAAATTGCTGTGAAGCCTTTGTGGTTACACCAGATTCACGTGCTCAAGGACTTTTACCAACTTCAGGTGGTTATTATGCCGTTGTTTCAAATAGAAACGAATGCTGGCAGGGCTTGGAACAGGATATTACAGATAGAGTTTCCCCAGGGTCTTCATATTCAGTTTCCGCACAAGTGGGGGTCTCAGGGGCTTTTCAGGGATCTGCTGATATTATTGCAACTTTGAAGTTGGAGTATCATGATTCGGCTACCAGCTATTTGTTTGTTGGAAAGTAATGATACTATTACTTCATTTCACTGCATCTCCTATTTAAAAAATCAGGTGATCTTGATGACTAATATCATTGCAGAACTTCTGCATCAAAGGAGAGGTGGGAAAAATTGGACGGCACATTCTTGTTGTCAACCATGCCGAACCGAGTGGTTTTTTACTTGGAAGGGCCATCTCCTGGAGTGGACCTACTGATTGAATCAGTTGCTATCACCTGTTTGAATCCCAGCGAGTTGAATGTATACATTCATCTTACCCTATTCTGCTTACTCCACCTCAAAATATAGGACTTTGGTACATACCAGCAAAAAAATATCTGTTGATTTTTGACGTATGGGATAATGGGTTGGTAATGGCATGTTAGAAACTTTTGGCTATATTCATTACATGTGTTCCCATTCGATGGATAGTACAATCTCAAGTTTTCACTAAAATTTAAATTCATTCTTATTTTCTTTATAGGATTTTGGACATATCTGTGCATACTTATGTACTTATCTCTCAAAAAGATTTTGGGTTATAGATGAAAGTGGTGGAATAACTCTTTTCCTTTTGCTTTAAAAGAATACAAGCACCAGTCTTGCCTGTTCCGGAGATGATGATGAGAATATTATCCTAAACCCCAACTTTGATGATGGATTGAATAATTGGTCCGGTAGAGGTTGCAAGATTGTGTTACATGACTCTATGGCAGACGGGAAAATCGTTCCCCAGTCTGGAAAAGCTTTTGCTGCTGCAACAGAACGCACGCAGAGCTGGAATGGTATTCAACAGGAGATAACTGCAAAAGTGCAAAGAAAGCTTGCTTATGAGGTTACTGCTGTAGTTCGGATATATGGTAACAATGTCACAAGTGCTGATGTGCGAGCCACCTTGTGGGTTCAAACGCCAGAACTCCGAGAGCAATATATAGGCATTGCCAAGTTAGTTTCTTTCTCTGCTTTAAATCCATGGAGCTGTCATTTAATACGTCAGGTTGTGCATTTTTGACAAAGTAATTAGTATATAACTTAACCCTGAATTCATAAATGGTTCCTTTCCATGTTGGGCTACTAGTACCCTGAATTCATACATGTTGAGGTACTAGTCTTTTTCTTCAATCTGAATATTTTATCCAATAGTTGTGCCATATGTGATAAATGATATAATCAGCTTTGTCATGGTTATGAAGCTAATATCTATAATTAAATCTGCTCTGATATGCAGTGTGCAGGCAACCGATAAGGATTGGGCACAGTTACAGGGCAAGTTTCTTCTAAATGGTTCCCCTAAAAGAGTGGTCGTTTATATGGAAGGCCCACCTGCAGGCACAGATATTCTTCTCAACAGTTTAATCATAAAGCATGCAAAGATGATCCCTCCCTCACCTCCTCCTGTTATTGAGGTTAGTCGATGAGTAATTTAAACTTAAATATCTTTGTTGTTCTGTTTTCATATTGATATTTTGATTATGGATTCTTGAATTCCAGTTCTTGCAGAATGAGAAATTTTTTATGTGGATTGATAATTCATTTCACCTTCAATTTCTTTCTGATTGATTTATTTAGCTTCTATAGAAATTTGATCTATTGTTTAACTGAATTGTAATGGTTTAAAGAGCCCACTATATTGATTTTGTTTCACAGGATCCTGCTTACGGGGTTAATATAATTCAGAATAGCAATCTCAATGATGGAACCAACGGATGGTTTCCTCTCGGTAATTGTACTCTTAGTGTTGCAACTGGTTCGCCACATGTAATTCCTCCAGTGGCTAGAGAATCTCTTGGACCTCACGAACCTTTAAGTGGTCGCTATATCCTTGTGACTAAACGCACTCAAACTTGGATGGGTCCTGCACAGGTGATCACGGACAAAGTCAAGCTTTTCTTGACATACCAGGTTTCAGCTTGGGTTAAGATTGGTTCTGGATCAACTGGTCCTCAAAATGTGAATGTTGCACTTGGTGTGGACAGTCAGTGGGTCAATGGAGGACAGGTTGAAATTAATGATGACAGATGGCACGAGATTGTTGGATCCTTCAGAATTGAGAAACAACCATCCAAGGTCATGGTTTATGTCCAAGGTCCAGCTACAGGTGTTGACGTTATGCTTGCTGGACTTCAGATTTTTGCTGTTAACCGTGAAGCAAGATTCAGACATTTGAGGAGGGAGATTGACAAGGTAGTGTGTAGCTGTGATCTCTGAGATTCCTAATTAACTAATTTAACTTGCTGTTATGGGTGCAAACCAAACATAAAATAGACGGATACTTAGTAACTACGATTACTCTAACAAGACATAACAAAACAAATTATTCTTTTATAACTTGATTCGGCTTAATAGACACCTTAGCTTGCAGAGTGTATGGTCACTCAAGCATAAGTATGAGAAAGAAAATGTTCTGCGCCCATATCAATAGGCTTCATACAAGTTCCAAAAATTATTGAAATGGTTTCTGTATGCACATGCTGGGCCCTGAGCATGATTATTTTAGAAAATCTCTGATTGCTATTCTCCTGTGGCTGCTGCTCTGTCTTTTGATATCTTAGTTTCATGCATTGCAAAACTGAACGCCAGGACAATCTGGCACTACCATTATCAGAGCTGTTGCTATAATTGTTTCACTGGAATATAACTGATCTATTAGTCCCTAAAGATGTATCATTTGAATTTCTTGCAATAACTGTTTATTATGTTCCTTAATTTCACTAAATTAATTTAATGAATTCTCTTGTTGTCTGTTCTGCTATTGTATACTGCGATTCTAGATCCGTAAGCGTGATGTCACATTGAAATTCAATGGCGTGGACACTGGTGGTTTGTTTGGCACCTTTGTAAGAATAAGACAAATACAAAACACATTTCCCTTCGGATCATGCCTTAACAGGACAAACATAGACAATGAAGATTTTGTTGATTTCTTTGTCAAACATTTCAATTGGGCTGTGTTTGGAAATGAGTTGAAGTGGTATTGGACAGAGCCACAACAGGGAAATTTAAATTACAAAGATGCTGATGATATGTTGGATTTGTGCAAGAAAAATAACATACAGACCCGAGGTCACTGTATCTTTTGGGATGTGGATGGTGCAGTACAGTCATGGATCAAAGCTTTGAACAAAAATGACTTGATGACTGCTGTTCAGAATCGTCTGACAGGACTTCTCACACGCTATAAGGGGAAATTCATGCATTACGATGTTAACAATGAGATGATGCATGGATCATTTTATCCTGATCGATTGGGAAAAGATATCAGACCGTATATGTTCAAGACTGCAAATCAATTGGATCCATCTGCCGTTCTGTTTGTGAATGATTATCATGTAGAGGATGGATGTGACCCTAGATCATCTCCAGAAAAGTACATTGATCACATCCTTAGTTTGCAAGAGCAAGGTGCACCTGTTGGAGGAATTGGAATTCAAGGACATATAGATAGTCCTGTTGGCCCTATAGTATCTTCTGCCCTGGATAAACTGGGAATTCTTGGTCTTCCAATCTGGTTTACAGAGCTTGATGTGTCCTCCATCAATGAGTACATTAGAGCAGATGACTTGGAAGTTATGCTACGAGAAGCTTACGCTCATCCTGCGGTAGAGGGAATTATGCTTTGGGGATTTTGGGAGCTATTCATGAGTCGAGAAAATTCACATCTGGTCAATGCAGAAGGTGAACTCAATGAAGCTGGTAGAAGGTACCTTGATCTAAAAAGTGAGTGGCTGACTCGTTGTCACGGGCATCTTGATGACCAAGGACAATACACATTCAGAGGTTTTCATGGCACCTATACTCTGGAAATTTTCATTGCTTCCAAAAAGGTTACAAAAACATTTGTTGTTGAAAAGGGTGACTCTCCTCTTGTGATCTCCATAGATATCTGAGTTCCCAAACTCATTTGCTCCTTCACAAATAAAGAGACACTCATGGTCTCCATCGTGTTCATATCTCCTTGTAAAAACATAACAAAAACAGGTGCTTTTGGCACAACATACACAGATATCTCTACACATGTAATACTTGTGATTCTACACTGTAACATTCGGACGTATCAGTAAGATCACTTGTTTGCAATGTTATGTACGTTCAACCAATTGGATACAGACTTCGTCATGAAAAGCCAAACTTGGCCCGCACTTAAACAAAGACCAATTCAAAGCTAAACCAAATGGCCCAATTCAACAGTACAAAACAAAGTTTCTGCTCTTATGTTAGAGACAAAAATGGAACAGCAAATGGGAATAAACCAGCTGTGCAATTATCTTCAACTTAAGAGGGAAGTTAGGTATGTGAAAAAGGTTGAAGTTCTTGAATCCCTTCACACTGGGACCCTTTCCTGTCATACTTAAGATTCTACCATCTCATCAACCAAGAAAAATAAAAGAAGACCCATTTTAAATTTCGATACGTTAGGATTGATTTATTGATGATGAGTGACATTAAGCTCTTTGCCTTTCATTTCCTTGGGATAATCCATGAGCCAACCTATCTTTTGTATGTCATAACTTTAATCATTCAGGTATAGATTTCAGGTGAGGGACCAAAACATCAATTCATGTATTTCATAATTGTAAAACAGTAGTCATTTTTATTTGTTATTATATTTGATAATAGACATTAAAAATAATAATTATTACATCAGGCCCATCACATCAATTCGATAGACTCCCACCATCCACCTCCTGTCTCAATCAATCTCCCACAACAACCAATTTTTACTAAATCAAAAACAACAAACTTCCCTCGATCACTTTGGTGATGGAAGAGAGGACCCCAAAACAGTCCATCCCTGCCTGGGATACTAGGTCCGCATGGACCCTATTCCCACATGGGTGCATAGTAAAACCATTCTCTGTTTCTCTTCCATTCCCTTCACAGAGGAGTTAACATGGAATGTACAGGGAATGGGATCCACATTACCAAGTTAGGCCTCCATCAACGTAAATTCGCTCAACAATACTTATACACGTATGTATGTATGTCTTTCACTCAATTATCTTATCTATCTATCATTTTCAATCAAAAAAAATTAGGTTGATGTTGATGTATATAATAGAAAATTTACTGATTAAAAATATTTTTAATTTCTATCTTATTATCAAATATTTTTAAACTTGTTTTACATAAAAAATTAATATTTTAAAAAGTTAAGTAATCATTCATTTTTATCAATATAATCTTGATTATTTTTTTATAAAAAGAAGATTTTAATAGCGTATAATTCGTGATTCCAATAATAAAAAGGTTGAAGGGAGTGAGGGCGGTGGAGCCACCACTGAGTAATATGATGTCTGACTGCATCGGGAAACAGCTCCCGCGCTGTTTTCGCGCGCCTCTGAACAGACATACAGACCCACCCTCCTCTTCGCCTTCACCTTCACCCGTCACCTTCTCCTCCACCACCCGTCACTTAGCCCACTCACATCAGTGACAACATTGCCTTCCTTCCCTCTGTATGCTTCTGCTCTGTGCTTATTGTTTGTCATTATTGTTACATCAACAACATACATATTAATTGTTAAAGGAAACGAGAACGTGTGTTAACTTGGTTCTACTTCTGGATTTTGTTGTCATTTTTGTTTTTGTATTAAAAAATAAAAATTTGTAAAGTTAAAAATTGTAATATAAAAATTAAAAATAAAAACTGGATTAAAATTTGTAATAAAAAATAAAAATAAAAATATATTTAAAAGCTCAATTATCAATTGAAACATCGTTCTTGTCTCTTGCTTAAATGAGATTTATTGGGTATTAAACTTTGTATCCGGTCTATGAAAAATAATAAACCAAAAACGCAAAAGAAAACTTGAAAATACAAAAACGCAAACCAAAATATTTGAAACACAGAAATGTAAACTAAAAAATAAGAAAAACAAAAATGCTAAAACACAAATTAGAAAATCATAAAACTAGATATGTGGTGAAAATTTGAGTATGTTTGTTTTGGTTTGGTTTGATTTATAAAACTAAATATGCAGAACTTAAACTAGAAAACCAAAAAGCCAGAAATGCAAAAACATAAATTAGAAAATAAAAAAATGTAGAAATATAAACCAACAAAATTAAGAGAGAGAAGAGATGAGTATAGGATGTAAGAGAGTATGAGAGTAATATTGTTTCTATAATAAAGGAAGTTTATAAAAGGAGGAAGTAGAAAATAAAAACAAAAACAAAGAAATAAGACAAAAACAAACACCCTCACATTTAAAAGTTTTACTATGTTTTAAAATTAATTTAAAATTTTATATAATATAGTCAATGAACGAATTAAATTTTATTGAGATAATCATCTGACTTAATTTTTAAATTTAATTTCAATAAATTAAATCTTATTCAAATTAATAAGTTATTATTATCTTAAATTTTTATCAATTTTAATTAAAATTATGTCAAGTTGTATGAATTTAGTAATAACATTTTATTTACTCATACGTATTGTTTATTTCATGTATATTTTACCATTGTTCTTTAACAAAAGATAAAGAAAATTGATTTTTCTTAAAATTAGAGATTTCTTTGTAATTAATTAATTACAGTAAAGCTCTCCGTTTTTTACTCTTAGTATTCTTATAAACAATTATATTGAGTTCTTTTTCGCTTTTAAACAGCTTTAAGTTTTCACCTTTTGTGCTTAATTTTTCATAACCTTAATTTTTTGTATTTTGGTAATTGGTTAAATTGGTTTACGTAATGTTATCTTTATTGAATAATATTACAAGATATCTTTAATTGTATTATAATAAGTTGTACTATAAAGGTTTCATAAAAATGTCTTTTTATTACAAAAAGTCAACATATTCAATACATAAGACTCTATATTTTGCGAGACTTTGACAAGAATCATAATATACGTAATCTTCCTTTTGTAGTTTTACGAAAAGGCTGTTTGTACAACTTAAACTTGTGAATTTACGATCATAAATGAGCAACCTTACATATTACTTCAAAGTTTACCCTCATTTTTTTTACTGCAATGATTAAAAATTACACAGGATCCAGACGTCGATTCAATATTCAACTAATTGCATACTCTATTTCAGTTTAGGTTTTATCCAGTGAGACATAAATAACTTACTCACCATATTTTTAATGTTTTGTATATGTAGTAAGACATAGATATTTATGCATTTATCAAACATCGGGACCATCTTCTTTGACTACCCTTTAACGTCGACGATGCAAACTGTACACAAGGAAAACTATAATGAAAGTCATCTTCTTCATCTCGTGCTTGACAACTTTACAGAATGTTTCACGTTCTGATAATCCACTGCAGTCGAGGCAATATATAATTCAACACAAAAGTTTCTACTTAAAACATAAGTCAACCATAGTACGACCTTCAAGTATGGAACTTCGAAACGGGAAATGGATTAAGAATAATTGTCTTGTTGTCTGAATCTTACCCATTTACGACTTCTTTTCTTTTTTCGGCACTAACATACGACAGTTGATTTTAATAACATGAGATATTATGAGGGTTCAGTCTAATCATTGAAATTACATTTTATAAATAACACTTTTAGTTTAAGGGCTTTTTTTTTTTTTGGGTTGGTGCGAATTTGGTTGCTGAGTAGTTGAAATCTGTGTTATGATGATGCATATCTAAAGTGCCAAAAAGCCAGAGATTCTCCACTTTTAATCTTTACAAGCGCCATCCGCCAAATTTTAATTTTTTTTATTTAGTAAAAAACTTATTTATTTAACTTTTTAAATTTGATTTTTTTCGATTTTTATAATTTATGAAAACTATATAATTTTTTTGTGTTATTTTCATAACTTAAGTTATTATCAATTAAAGTTATAACTTACTAATACGTATTATGATTAATATAATATAATATAATATAATAATATCTTAATTTTAAAATATCTTAAAATGCGTAAATTTTCAAATTTAAATTATATATTAATTTATAAATATTTTTACTTGTTAAATTATTTATTTTCATAAATATAGCAAATCTATACAAGATTAACATAAACTTATTTGCTTATTTCAATTTATAAAATTAATTTACAACTATTATTTATAACACACAATGACTTTATTGGCCTGAACAATCAAAAATACTTTTATTTTTATTTAAAAATTAGAAATTTGTGAAGATGTACGTAAATTTTGACACATCTGTCTTACAATTTGTGATTGGAAACTTAAAATTAAAAAAATACATAATTTAGAAGATGCCTATACTAAAATCTGTATTCGCATTCACGGCCTAAGTGGATTCGTACGAGACCATTCAGGGTTCAATGTTACTACTTACTAGAAAGACATTGTATGTGAACTTTGCCCAATAGCTTTTGATAAAGGACTCAGGAGAAAAGCTTTGATGTATAAATTGGGTACGACCCATGAGAGTCATGAACATTAAGTGGTAATAAAGGTGATTACTACTGATTAAAAGAGCTAAAAAGTTGACCTCCAGCTTTCCATCATGTAATGACATCATTACATGCACATTAATCATGGCAACTAATTTTGGTGGAGAAAGTGAAACGATGAGGGGTACATGTTCTCGACAATATCATTAAACTTGATAACCAAGATTTTGGAACACTAAATTTTAAAGTTTGTAGTATTATTAAATTTTATTTAAAAATACAAATAATATAATTATAAAATAATAAGCACAAACTCTAATAAGAGTATTAATTAAATAGTAATTTCAATAACTTTAAAGTAAGAGCAGATTACCCTCATAAGATTGTTCCTGGATCTTTGTTTTGGTTATTGCCATGGACACTTTACTTAAGAGCAGATTAGCAAAGTTGACTTTGTAATTTTTCATTAATTAAAGACTTGTTCGTCAAGGATTTGATGCTTCGACAAAGAATAAGAACTAAACCCACTTGCATATTCAAAGGAGATGAAATGAACCGTGTACTTTCATGGAAATATGCTTTGCCCAAAAATAGATGATATACCCTAGAATTTTATATCCATTCTTTCAATTCAATCTGATGTTGGTAGAATATGTTTGTCACTGCATGATTCCTTGGGAAATATAAAGTAAAAGTCTCTTAAGATTGGAGAGCTTAAAGTAGAAGATCCTTAGTAAGAGAAAAGGAACGTCTGATTACCAAGAATGCTGGATTTGATAGCAAAAATGATTCTTTATTGCTCACGAGTAAACGGGACGACTCTCTCTTTTGAAGAGCTTCTGCTCCATATAACAAAAAGACAATGTCATGGTAGGGGTTGCCTATGGGCTATGGCATGTGGGTAAAAGAAAGCAGCTTTTTAGATAAAATGGTGAATAGTTGCTCCAGCAGAAAAGACAGAGGGACAATGTGGAAACAGTGCTAACTTTCCTTTTTCAACATTACGATTTCTAAATTTTCTGCAACTCCTCTATTAAATCCAACCTCTTTATGTGTGTTAACCAAAAACAAAAGCAGAAGATAGATATCTTTGATAAGCTTGAATTATAGCCACAAGCCTCTCTCTAATCATTAGTCAATACTTAGTGCTTGTAATAGTATTGCCCTTATTTAATTGAGACTAAGCTATCCATTATATCCATCTTTTTTCCTGGAAAAGGACTCTTTATTGACTCAAAAATATGCTGATGACACCGTAACCTCTTTTCCCTCGTTCATTTGTCACTAAGAGAGTAATGCTTTACCTAATAAAGCAAATGACAGTTGTTATAGCTTTGCTTTTGTGTTTAACATTTTTTCTTACAAAAATTTCCAAGTAGCTGGAAGGAGGATTATAGCTTAATCATCGTATTCGCTTTTGCAATCTTTCCAAGTTCCTGGATAAAAGCAGTCCACGTAATTGCTACCTTGTTGTTAAGCACATCAAACGCCAACTCCGTCCCCTTGGATTCTTGTCGTTAGCTTTGGATTGGTTGTTTAATTGGTGTTTAAAGATCTTATTTAGATACTAAACTGTGGTCTACTTTGTCTCAGTCCCACATGCCAAAGTTATAATGTGGAAGTTTATGATCTGCATTATTGCAAGCTGAATTGTAACTGGATCGGCCAATTTCTTCAGTGCTGTTAAATTACGTGATGAATTTACTAGATACTTGAATTAATTAGAGAGACAAGGCATTAATTAAGAGAGGAATCGTGACTATAACTTGAAACTTCACCATTTTTTCATTACGTGCATGCATAGATCAAACCTAGACAAATATAAGCAAGAAAGTTCATTATTTACAGAGCAAGAAGTTAGAACATTTTTTTAAATAAAAAAAGCAGAAATTAATGAGAACTCGTGTAAGGTCACCTCACATTTACCAACTCGATGCAAATGCCTATGGGGTGTAGTGTAGGAGTAATGTTCAGTGAATAACAAACATGCTATGCTGTGGGTAACCAAACTGGGGGGGGGGTCCTTTTTCAATTGCTTGAATGGGGTGACATGACAGGAACAGCTCATTCAAATGATGATTGAAGATGATGATTTGACTACAAAAAGGGCAGCACCAATAATGGACATATCAACTGTGGATGTAAGGAAATCAATCCGCAACCAATGTCAATCCAACTGCATTCTTATTAGGTTTTAAAGCTCACCACGGAATGCGACTTGACAATAACTGTACCATGAAGAACAAAATCAAAATTTTTAGCTCTCTTGTGCTCTAGCGCTTTATATGAACGTAATTATATATAGCTGACGTTTTAACTGAGTTCCATTATAATCGACCTCACCGACTTCATTTAATGCCTCGAAGCCACCTAAATAACTATATTAGACTTAAAAAAAGCAAGGTGGTGGTTTGATTATGATATGTTTTTTAAGTAGTAGTAGTCTGAATGATGAAGTTACTGAATGATGTGAATGTATAGTTGACACATAGGTTAAAGTGCATAGGGAAATGGCGAAGACGAGCAGTGATAAACTGGAGTGAGTGACAACTGATTACGGGTGAGGAGTACCTGAATGTGAATGACTAGTAGTAGCACCCTGGTGGTCTTCGCTGTCTGTGACTCGGAAATGTCCAATCTGGCGCAGAGCAAAGGGAAAACAAAGAAAAAGAAACTGGTCGCTTCTGTTTATCTGAAACCAAATGACACATCTCCTCTCAGTCTCAGTCTCACCTATCTGGACCCCACACCACAAACCGAAACCCTTTTTGTAGCGCGCGACTCTCGGGGGTGTTCATGTTTGTATTGCAAGCCCTTTGGATGGTGGGTCTTGGTATGGTGGGCATAGCCGCCAGCTACACCTCGTCGCACGGACCCAAAACACAGAACCATTTATATCTTTCTCCCTGTCTGTCTCTCTGTGACTTGCGTAGTCTGTGTGTGCGTCTTCGGACTCTCTCCTCTCCTCCCTCTTCTCTTCTCTTCTCTTCTCTAGGTCTCTGTGTACACCACACGTGGTCTTCCTGCAACAGGTCATCACAAACAGTACGTATGTGGACAGGTTATGAACATCCAGACTTTGTTTCACTGTTTACCGTTGAAATTTCGTACTATTTGTAACTTGTAATTAATATGCTGATACTGCACAAGAAGTACAATACTTCCTCTTTCTTTTTGTCCTGAATTTGCCTGATTTATTACTGGTTAGCAAGTTCATAATCCAAGCACTCAAGCATGGAATCTTAGTAATCTGACATGAAATCCTAACATGTTCATTGTTTCGTAAGGAAGACAATTAAATTGCAGAGAATAGATGCAAATAAAAAAAAATGGTAATAATTGATTTGTTAAAAATATTTAAAATAAAATTTTATTATATTTTAATTAAAGAATAAAAGTTATTTTTTTCATAAATCGGAGAAATGAAATAATACCAACCAACCAACATTTTTTATTTCATACCCAAAAATTGATTCCCGATCTCCTTAAGCAAGTACTCCTTTATAAATTGTAGGTCGTGCTTTCATAAGAAATGTACATACAAATTGACATTAATGATAAGAGATCAATAATATATGTTTATTTACAACATTAAACGCATCATCTATCGATATCTCGAGCACGTTTGTGGAATTTGTTTTCATCTTTTGATTATTTAAATAAGCATTACTATTCACCTAATTAATGTATCCACCAGTCCCTTGGATTACTTGACTGCGTCTCAAATTTTATGATCATAAGTCACGGACAAAATTATTGTGCAAAATACATTTTCTGCAATTTAATATTGGTATAATTATAATTAAATATAAGGATGGTAAGTGATGCACATGGTCCAATTACACTATTTTATACACTTCAAAGCTTGAGATCATATTTATAGAACACGTGTTACACCGAGTATTAATATCCAAATACCAGTCTAAATAATATATTGCTAAAATTATTATTTAATGTATCATTGCTTGAAAAAACTAGTCATCCAATTAATGAACAATGCCTGATTAGAATGTTGACAAGTTTCAAAACGCTATAAATAGCCGTCGATTAGGTAAGTGGCACATCCGTGGTCAAGATGCAATAGTACGAGAGCAACAAGAACCTGCTACTAGGTTTATACATAAGCACAAGCTACGAATGTAGGTGTTAGTATTTAGAAATGTAAAAAGTAAAAGGAATAGAATGTCAAAGTGCAAAAACCGAAAAGATAGAATAGGGTGAAAAAGATGAGAAAGCCGTGAAAGAAAAGGTAACCATAATAAATGAGGGCCACATAGTTTAAAATATAAAAATATAACTTAATTAGTATTACACTACAAATTATTCATGGTTGCTTTAATTTAGTTTATAAATCATAATACACATATGAATTAGATTTTATATTTGAAAAAAAACAGAAAATATTAATTTAATGGCTTATATTTAAATTATTAAATGTTAAAATGATCTTAATAATATCTATTAAATAATTTATTGAAGGAAAAAATAAAAATCTACAATCTAAGTTGCCTCGTCTACTTGGCCATCTTTGCCTTTTTATTTATTAAACATTTCTTTATTTATGTATTAAAGAAAGGAGGTCTTGTCACGCACCCAAGAATCCCACTCTCTTGCCGGTTCCGGTTAAAGCTTAGACTCTCTGAAATCTTCGCCTTCGGCTTTTCAATACCACCTTAAGTGCTCTTTCTCTCTGTATCTGTTCATTTTGATCTCCTATATATCTTCTTCTTCTCTTAGTATGTCCAAGTCTTGGTGCAACTTCACCTCAAGACCTCCCTAAAAGCTTTTGAGAACCAATATCTTTACTTCTCAGATTTCTTCGTTTACATGCAATTAGATGGAAAACCTAAGTTTCTTAACACGCTCTCTCTAAGACAATAGATGACTAGGTGGCTAGGGTTTCTCCATATTGGCCTTCCTCTAGGGTTTTTGGCTTTCCTTGGTTTTTATTTTTGTCATTTCTGGTAGTCTTCCACCACTTTTTGGATTTCTTTAGAGATGGAAGAGTATAGCCAAATGAACGAGAACACAACTCCAAGAGGTAATTTCTTGTACGCTTCACAGATTCTTGCTCCTAATTCTTCTCCTTATGGAAGAACAAGTAGTGGCTGTAACGTGAGCAATCAACAGACCCAGATGCCTTTAAGTCCTTTTCATCTTCAATCAAGTGAGTGTTTCCAATCTGAGGCAAATCCTCATATAGTGAAGACTGAAGCCAGCACTTCACATCATCATGCTCATAAATTTCACAACCCTCTATTGAGAGGGCATCATGCAGTTAACCAGCATCAAGGGAGTGAAAGCTCCAGCGAAGTTGAAGCCATCAAGGCCAAGATTATAGCTCACCCTAAATACTCTAACCTTGTGGAAGTTTACATGGATTGCCAAAAGGTATAAGCATGTAGAAGAAGATCATATTCTCTTGGTGCTCGAAAAACTTAACGTTGTTTTGTCGGGCAACCTTTTATCTTTTTTTTGTCTCTTGTATACTTTAAGGTCGGAGCTCCACCTGAGATCGTTGCTCGACTTGTGGCTGCTCGACAGGAGTTTGAATCAAGACAGCGATCCTCAGTTAATTCCAGGGATGCTTCGAAAGACCCTGAACTTGATCAGTTCATGGTGAAGTTTAATGCTCTAAATCTATTTAAGCAGCTTATATACCTTAAAATCTGCCTCTTTTTCTCATCTGGGTCCATTTAGTTACATGTTTCTAAACATCTGAAACGACAAACACAGGAAGCGTACCACGACATGCTAGTGAAGTACCGGGAGGAGCTTACGAGACCCATACAAGAAGCTATGGATTTCATGCGTAGGATCGAAACTCAGCTTAATATGATCTGCAATGGTCCTCTACGGATCTTTAATTCTGGTACGTAGACCTTCTATCTTAAAAGTCTGAATACTTCTAACTGATATTTAATTCGCCCAGTATTTAGCAGAATACAAAAGGCCTGTTCGTTAACAGAGAATAGAAAGAGGTGGAAGAGAGAAGGGAGCTGGGCCTCACCTAGCATGGAAAGGAGCAGAAAATTCGATTATATATATATATATATATGTTCGTTTCATGATTGAGAGTGGATTTAGATTTACTTGCACAGTGCAGAAACGTGATAACCAGTCCAAAGTCCGATTGCTAACAAAACATTAATAAAGAACCTTTATGTTCTTATCTCCTTCAGTCATTAGCCATTTCTTCCATTCCTCGGTGAGGTATGCTGTGGAAGAGATTACACATTCCAATAGTATTACTCTTAACAAACCCTAATCACGAGCCTACAGTCGAGGGCTTTGGATTGTTAAACTTTTCCTGAATCTACAGGCAAAAGGCATTTGTGTAGAAACAAGAGATGATGGCATTGCATGGTTACTTCTCTTACCTATGTGTTATATATATAGATTTTTTTTTTTCAGTTCCTGGAAAATTTAAGTTAACCCTTATGAGGGTTCTAGTTTTGATAGGTCCGAATCCATATACGGGTTTTGTGGGATACACTGTACATACTTCGATATTGATGACATTATTAGTGTTGTCATTTTCTTAGTTAGTTTAGGCTTTTCATGTCCAAATTTTGATTTGCTTTTGCAAACTGAAGAACCTAGGATGCTGTTCAAATCGAGGCTACCCCATGTAACCTGTACGATTCGCCAGACGGTGGTCTTAGTTCTTAATGAATTTCTGTAGACCACTACCCTTTTGCTATCTTCAACCACTTTCCAACATCTTACCACTTCCCATTTTCCTTTTCCTAATGATTTTCCTACATTTCTAAGAGCGTTATATACTTCTAGTACTCGGGCATTGTCTTAATAATTTAAAGAGAAAAATTTGGAGAGAGGGCTACAGAGAGTGGTCGGAGGAGGCGATCGATCTGGGTGGGTCTGTTTTGATGGTGGAAGATGGAGGTAGAAGTGCTTTTCCTGATATTAAGCAGCTGTGGGTTCTGTTTTGCTGGTTCCAAGAAAGAAATCTTTGTTCCTTCTAGTTAAGTAGAAGAATTGGATGTAGTAGTAGAGTATGTTTGACTGATGGGAATTAAATGGAAAAGAGTAAGACTGTCTCAACAGCTTACTGATTTGACCTGTTCTTTCCATTTCTCGGTTTTCCAAATGGTAATTAACCTTTTTAGTTCTCCCAGAGTCTGGAATTTAAGTGCAGAAGTTTCTTGGAAATGAAAGAAACTTCAGAAACTACTGAGGAGCGCACTTGAACCCCCAACAATATAATTATGTTACGGCGTACACATTGGCTTTTTACACGGTTTTTCTTGTTTCAATTTTGTTCTTCAACTGCATTAGTGAATAGTTCCTCAGCTGTAAGTTGAGTCACTATTCTTTAACATGATTCGAGAACGGAGTTGCTATTTCTCAGTTGACTTATGGTGAAGTGTGTGAGCCATAACAGAAAGGGAAAAAAGTTGAACAGACTTTACTTTGTGGATAAATATATAGGGAAAGCCGACTGAAGTTCCAAACTTCAGTCCAGAGCCAGGTAGCTTCAAGCGTCAATGGTCGAAAGCTGGTGAAAGCTTTCCGCGAGCTCTTAACATTAACTGATACCCAATTCCGAAGCTGATTATTCTCATTGCTTGTGTTTCTGGTCTCTATAGTTCTGTGGAATATTTAATTTAGGACAATTCATAGAACTAAAACTCATCTAATTCATGGAAAATGTTCTTTTTTTGATTGAATGAGCAGATGAGAAATCTGAGGGTGTTGTCTCGTCTGAAGAGGATCAAGAGAACAGTGGAGGAGAAACAGAATTGCCTGAGATTGATCCTCGAGCTGAAGATCGAGAGCTCAAGAACCACCTCTTAAAGAAGTACAGTGGTTACTTAAGTAGTCTTAAACAAGAACTCTCTAAGAAGAAGAAAAAGGGCAAGCTGCCAAAAGAAGCTAGGCAGAAGCTCCTAAGTTGGTGGGAGCTACACTATAAGTGGCCATATCCTTCTGTAAGTTTGTCCTTTCTATTATTTAAACTTGTTATTCATTAGTGAAGGACAGTTGAATCAAAACTAAATTGATTGATAGATTAAGCTACTTGTATTGTGTATACCTGATTAAAGCTTGTCGCTTGGTTTATATGTTTGGTTTACCGAATAGTGGAAGCACGTAATTTACAGATTATTGCGTATGCCTGATCGATTGGCTATATTCATACTTGCGTATGCCTGATCGATTGGCTATATTCATACTTGCGTATGCCTGATCGATTGGCTATATTCATACTTTCGTGGTAATGTATCAAACAGGAGACAGAAAAGGTGGCATTGGCAGAATCAACTGGTTTAGACCAGAAACAAATAAACAATTGGTTCATTAATCAAAGGAAAAGGCATTGGAAGCCCTCAGAAGATATGCAATTCATGGTTATGGATGGTCTACACCCACAAAATGCAGCTCTTTATATGGACGGCCACTACATGGGTGATGGTCCCTATCGTCTAGGGCCATAAACAATCTTTGTCTAGCAAACTAAGCCCTGTAATATTAATTGCAAGACTTGGGTAATGTCTTCTAATCTATAAAACCATACTATTTTTGTTTTTCTCACCACAAAATGCCCATTACTGTATAATCTTTTAATACAAATCTCGTCGTCGTTGTTATTGTTGCGTCTTGTTTATCAAATTGAGACTCTCTCTTAGTTTTGCTTTGGCATTATAGAAAACTTGATTTCAAGTTCTGGTTAGTAGCTTTCCTGTGTGAATGTATATGAAAGTGTGGTTGCAGATGGATATGGATAATGCTGAGAGAAGGGTTTATAGTTTATCGATGAATCAATTTTACTGTGATTGCATTTCTCTTTGTGGGGATACTACTGCTTTGTTGGTAAGTGTGTATGGTGAGCAGTTATTGTATGATTGGGGATTGAATCATATTTTACATGTTTGGTTGGTGGTTTGGATGTTTTAGAACTCCATTGCCTGTCTCGCTTTTGTGTTTATTATTTGGGTATGTCGTGTATTTTCCTTTATGGAATGTACGAACCATGTTTAATCCTGAGAACGTGCTTTCTTGAATATGCGGGGAAAGCATTGTTTTTGCTATTAACATGCACATTTTAATCCACAATGATATAATTTTCTTCTAAAAATGTAAGTGGTACTTGTTGAAGAAGATTGAGAGGAAAAATTCTTTCTTTCTTACTTTTTGGGGTTTACAATGAATCAGAATATATACAATAAGTCTAATATACAGGATAGGAAACTAGCTAATCTAGACTTACCTAATCTAGAGGGAGAAAATCTTAACTAAAATTCTCAAATTAAAGGATATCATTAACACAATATCTTTCAAGTAATAATAGTATTTACAGTTATTATCTATCTCGACACTGTCCTTCAAGTTGAGGAGTATATATCTTTCATTCTTAGGAAATATTATCATGAAAATTGGGGTTGTTTAACGCTTTGGTAAGAATCTCTTGAGGGTTGGTACCCTATTGAACATACTAGTCCCTCCTCCAATTTCTCTTTGATGAAATGCCATATGTTTTAGTCTTATGATGTTGTATAGAATTTCATAGGACCTTCCCACTTGACTCTTTTAAGTCGTTTAGGATAATCTTCAGCCGCAACATCTCAATAAGCCTTAAGCAATTGCTTTGAATTCTGATTCAGTAGATAATCTAGCTCTAACTTTCTGCTTTTTACTCCTCCATGTTATAAGATTATCTCTGAGAAACGTACAGTACTAAGTAATCGATCGTCTATCCTCTATAGATCTTCCAAAATTTGCATCCGACGTAGACTTTAAGGGCAAGATCCTTTTGTCTTTTGAACATGATTCTTTTTCCTGGATTCCCTTTAAAATATTGTAACACTACAAGTGGCTTGCAGATGTGTGTGCTATGTCTGGTCTGAGTATATGCAAGGTAGATGAGCCTCCCTACAAGGCTCTAGTACATTTTTCTATCCACAGGAAGTTCTTTTGCTTCTCTGAGTTTTTATTAGCTTCTATTGGTGTAGATATCGGCTTACATCCATTTTTCCCTGTTTCCTTTAATAAATTAACTACATATTTTTGTTGGGATATGAAAATCTCCTTTCTGGAGTATGCCACCTCAATACCTAGAAAGTACTTCAGTCTCCCAAGCTCCTTTATCTCGAATTCCTTGACATGTTGTTTCAGCTCTAGTTTTTCCTTTTCATCATTCCAATGACAATGATGTCATTCACATATATGAGTTGTCACCCCCATTATAGACCAGTGCTTTATGAAAAGAGTATGATCACCTTGACTCTATGTTTTTATAATTTTGGTAAACCTTCCAAACTATGCTCTTGGTGATTATTTTAGTCAATAAAAGGGCCTTCTTCAACTTGCAAACTTTATCCCTTCGTTCTTTTTCAAATCCTGGAGGGACATCCATGTAAATTTCTTCATCTAAGTTTACATGAAGAAATGCATTCTTTACATCGTATTGTAAAAGCTGTCAATCAAAATGTGTTGCTAGGGATAGCATAATCCTAACAATGTTCATTTTTGCCATAGGTTTAAATGTCTCATGATAGTTTACCCCATAAGTTTGAGTATATCCCTTAGCCACTAACCTTGCTTTACATCTCTCAAGTGATCCATCAGCTTTATACTTAGGTGCAAAAATCCACTTACAACAGACTATGTTCTTCCCCTTTGGTTTATTCACAATCTCCCATGTTTGATTCTTTTCTAGAGCAGTCATCTCCTCTTTCATGGCATTTCTGCATTCTATTTTTGACAATGCCTCAGATATGGTAGTAGGGATTAAAATGGTGTTGAGGTTGGTAATGAATTTTATATGGTTTGGTGATAGATTTTTAAGTGACAAATAGTGAGACAATGGGTACATAGGTCTTTTGGTGGATTCTCTGCCTTTTCTGATAGCTATAGGAAGGCGCATGTCATCACTAAGTGGTTCTACTGATTGTGTGCTTCGAGTTGGATCTGATCTTATAGGTTCTTGTCAAAGATCAAGTTGGATTCTTGAACTTGTTATAGGTCTGGAACCGTCCTCTTAGTATATATTTGTGAAAATCTTGGAGCATTATGAATAAGCTGATTTGGAACTTGAGAAGATATAGTTTCAAGAATCTGTGATAGATTTGGATTCGATTTTGCAAAAGTGGGAATTGATGGTGGACTCAAATTTGATGAAGGAACAAACTTTTATAGAGAATTAGGAAGAGATACCGACTCTAATGGACAACTAGGGAGATCAAGGGTACAAGTACTACCAAAAATACTATTTTCTAGTAAGGATGTAGTCTTCCCCTAAGATTTGGGCTGCTTGAAGTATGGTTGGTGTTGTATGAAAGTCACATAAGCTAAAACACAAAGTTTTCTAATTAGATTATTATAGCATTTATAGCCTTTTTGTGTAGAGGAATAACCAAGGAAAACATACCTGTGCTCGAGGATCTATTTTTCCTCTTTGGTGACTATGAATGTGAACAAAGGTTTTGCAATCAAACACCTTAGGAATGAGTCTATTAAAAATTCGAAACTCTGGATAAAAGGTGTTGAGAACCTCCATGGGACTTTTATTGGATAAAACTCGAGATGGCAGTTTATTGATCATATGAGTAGTTATGAGGACAGCCTCCCGCAATAAGATTTTGGAAAATTTCCCTAATAAAGTGAGGCCCTAGTCACATTGAGTAAGTGCCCATTTTTACGTTCAGCACATCGTTTTGTTGGGGTATGTCAATATAAGAAGAATTATGAATAAGCCCCTGCTTTTGAAAATATGGAGTCATTGCGTGGTTGAAGTATTCCCTAGCATTGTCTGACCTAAAATTCTTAATTTTGACCCCAAATTGATTGTGAATCATAGAAAGAAAAGTAGGGATCACAATGCTAACATTAGATTTCTATTTGAGTAAGTAAAGCCAAGTGGTCCTTGAATTTTTTTTTGTTTATTTTAGTAAACATGATTTGAATGAATTCTGGTATTGTTAGATAAATTATTTTAATTGAGGTTAACTATTATGTCAAGTTTCGGAGGATTTAATTCAAGGATTAATGGAATTAAAGTGTGGCTGTTGTAAGGTACATAAGGATATTTTTGGAAAATGACTTAAGGTTGAAAGAACTTAAGTTATAAGGAAGGGTAAAATGGACTTTAGCATTCATTAAGGGTAAACAGGGGAAAGTACAATGTTGTCTTAGGATGTGGAAGACCAAAAAGGTGATTGGAGTGAAAAAAGAAGGGAAAAATAGTGAAAGAGAGAAAGAAAGGAGAGAGAGTTTCGGTGTTAAGAGGAAAGAAGGAAAGCCAAGCTAGGGTTTGATCTTCTTAGTCTTGAAGAGTAATTTTGAGGTTGCTCACTAAAAG
>JANZXR010000002.1:3560650-3576673 GCA_027575705.1 Erythroxylum echinodendron | reverse complement strand
TCTGTGTTGACGTCAGAACACAGAGGATAAGATGAATGAAGAGTAGAAGTATTCGTCTGTGATGACGTCAGAACACAGATGACACATCATTACATAGACGATAGAACATAGAGGAAAAGATGAGGAGAGAATGGAAGTATCGTCTGTGATGACCTAAGAATACAGAGGACACGTCATCACACAGAAGATAGAACATAGAGGATAGACCACAGACGATAAGTGGTCAACTCAGAGGATAAAAGTCAACTACAGAGGATAGAACACAAATGATAGACCACAGACGATAAGTGGTCAACCCAGAGGATAAAAGTCAACTACAGAAGATAGAGCATAGGTCAAGGATTATAAGAAGGAGTTGAGAAGTTATGTTGGTTGAAGGATTCGTCTGTGTTACTGTTCACAGACTCTGTCTGTGATACAGACTTTGTCTGTGTTGCTGTTCACAGACTTCCTCTGTGTTACTGTTCACAGACTTCCTCTGTGGTACTGTTCACAGACATCGTCAGTGTTACTGTTCACGCTATCGTTTGGTTTACTGTTTATGGTTATCTTCTGTCCTCTTTTTGACCACTCAGGAGTTACAATTGGACGCCGAGGTCTCATGAAAGTTGTAGGTCTTGAAATCCTCTTTCAAACTGTCCAAAGAAACCCTGAATTGGATGTCTATAGCAAAAGTTATACCGACAACCCCGAAGCACGTATATATGTAAAATGTAGACTCACCAACGTTGTTCCTTGAGATATTTAGGTTGAAATGGATAAATAGATAGTCGAAGAGTGGAGCTGAACTAAAAAGGAGAGTTTTGAATGCAAGTAGGGGTGATGAAGGTGTGTTATAAGTATGTGACAGTTGGAGTATCGGAGAGAAGAAGATAATCCGATAATGGTCAAGGTGTTTTCTATGGGAGATAAACTCACGTAAATACGATATTCTGCATGACTACGATATCTGCATGAAAGTCGGGGTCCGGGCGCGGGTATCGACATAACCTGAGTACGATCTTCTACAAATGTAATAAACCATCTAGCACCAAAAATATGTGAAATAGGAGAAGAACCCCATATATCACTATGAATCAAATGAAAAGGTTTAGAATTTCTTTTAGGGGATGCTTGGTTCATATAGGACAATGGTAATAGGATTTATAATGAATTAAGTGGAGAATGAGAATGAATATAATCATTATAATTATGATGGTTAGGATGAAGGAATGATTATCATTACCATTAATTAATAGTGGTTGATTTGTTTAAAATCTTGAAAAATAAAAATTTGTTAAAAATTTGTTTTACATCAAATTTAATACATTTTAATTAATTATATTTAATTTATGCACTCATTTATGATGACAGAATGTTTAAAATAAAGTATATTGAAGTATTTCCTTTTTAACATCTCTTGAAGAAAAAAATGCTCTAGCGTTTGCTTGCATCAACATATCATCAGCTACATAATGTCCTCAAATACAGTTTAATCATGTTTTGTAATCTAATTAAATGTAAAATTAAAAATTCTAATTAAATGTTAAATGAAATGGAATATGAAAAAACAACAATTCTAAAAAAATAATTCAAAAATTTGATAAATATTTTCATTATTTTAAAAAAATTATTATATATAGATAATTATTATATATAGAAATAATTATGGGCATGACACTAATAATTATATATAAAAATCTCAATGTAATTTAAGTAAGTTTAACTTTTTAATTTTTAAAATTTGTTAGAAAACCTTTTATTATTAATTTTCTAATTTTAAATTTATATTAAAATAGGATCGGAACACACATTATTTAAATATTATACATGAACTAATCAGATGATATTGATATAACGATTTTACTCAAATCATAAATTCAATTTAAACTAATTAAAACGAATCAAATAAGTAATTTAATATAACAAAATTATAAGAAAAGAGGAATAAAAATTTAAAATGACATTTTTTGAGATATGTCAAAATCATATAGATGAGTAATATAAAATAACATTTTGAATTGATTAATATCTTATAAACTAATAGCATCATATAAAATATATGTCAACATCATGATAACTAAATAGAAGAGGTTACATGAAGTAGAGACTAAAAGATATAGTACATTGATAAAATTGTTTAATTCAATTTAGCCCATTAAAAGCATAAATATAGACTACAATTGAAGGCATTTGGTATAGTAGGATAATAACTTATCATTAGAAGAAAAATCATTGCACGACTTTTCTTACTTATATAAAATATTATAGAGATCATATATATTTCTATTACATGCTTATGAGTATTTGATATTGAATTTAGATTCAATATTATTACGATGTTTAAGGCATGACAAGAAATAGAATATTTATACAAATAATTTGAATAATACTTATGCTTCAAATAAGTGACAAGAATACTAAGTTGAATAACCAAAATTATCCTTTCAAGTCATATTGGTTAAGTCAACATAATAAGAATCATAAAGTTAAATATAAGGATATATGTATCATTTTGATTATGAATTATATGAAACTTGTTAAACTTGTTAAGTTGAAGAATAAACAAATCACTCTTTGGTAAAAGAATGATGATGATATTGAGTTGTTAAATCTTCCATATGTAATGTGTTAGGTGTGATAACTGTTAGATATATATTAAATATATCTAGTTTATTTTTATTTTGGCATATTTTTTAATTGGCATTTATTTATCAACTTGAATTCAAATATCAGTTGGATAATACTATGGATAGAATAGAATTCTATCTTGTATGAAGTTGATTTGGTGAAGAATTATTTAAGGGTATTGTGGTATTTTTTTTACTTGTATATACAAAGAGTTTTCTGCCAAACATAACATGTTGTTTTGCTGTTTTAGAAAATATATAACATATTAGACTGACGGCAGTGAAGTGTGAGTTGGGTGTGTTGCTTGAAAAATACATCATCTACGGCTTTTGTGTGTGCAAGTGTGCGGTGTGTTTATTTGGTGCAAGGTGCGTGTTTAGTGCAGTGTGCGTAAATAAAATCAAGGTACCGCATGATGTTGGAGAATTAATTGGGTTTTGCATATAGGCGTGTGGGGATTGATGATTGAATTTTGATTGGATGAGGACAAGGTGAAGTGGGTCAATCAAAATAGGCACAGGCACATGCAAACCAAAGAGATGCTAGAGGATTCAACAATCAATCAATTAAAAGGGACAATGACGACCATATGAAAGTCAACACACAATTTGCTACTTATTTGTCTCTCGTTGGGTTTGTTATTATTTTCCCGAGTAAGCAATATTCTCTGCAACAACAGCCATGGCGGATGTGAGAGTGAAAACGATGGTATGATGTTGATTGTTGGGTTTTGATCAAGTTGGAAATTATTTTTGTGGAGTGGCTCACGTGCACGAATAACTGTCAGATCTCTCTTGGAGGACCTACAATTATAGGGAAGTTGTTCTTTTTGAATTTCAAGTGTGTTAAGTTTCTGTTATTAATTCTTTAAACACTTAGAGCTTTTATTTATTGCCTTTCATTAATTAACAGTTGTTTTGAAAAATCCTCTTATGAGGTTAACACGAGTCGGTCATGTTATTGGGTGTGAAATTCTTTAACAGGAAGTAAGGTTGAGAGATAGTGTCAAGGGTTGAGTAGTGTCGGCTCAATAAAGCCTTGGGTAAATCTATTGTATTTCGGTGAAAGTGATTAAGCTAGGTGAGGGCCCCGTAGACGTAGGCAAGGACTGTCAAACTACGTTATCAAATTTTTGGTGTTCTTGTTATTTTGTTTTTGCTTGGTTTTATTTTGTTCGTGTCAAAGAAGTTTACGAAAAGTTTGCGAAACATTTAACACTTTCGATTTTTCAATTGGTATCAGAGAAGGTCACCGATTCAGAACTTGGTAGCACGTTAGTGTAGATCCTAGTTTCGCGAACATGACTACTAGAGAGGGTGCATCGATTACCAGACTACTACTGTTGGATGGTTCCAATTATCCTGCATGAAAATCACGGATGAGGGTATTTATTCAGGCACAGGGAACAAAAACATGAAACTCGATGTTACATGGCTGGATGCATCCAATGAATATTGACGATAAAGGACAGACAATTCTAAAAGATCCATCTGAATGGACAACGATCGAAGAAGAGAGGGCATTTGAAAACTCACAAGCAATGCACGCAATTTTTAGTGTTAATGATGAATGACGCTTCACAATGATATCAGCCTATGAGTCGGCTAAAGAAGCGTGAGATACTTTACAGATTATTCATGAAGGGTCTAAATCTATGATAGTGTCAAGACTACAGATGTTAGCTGTAAGGTTGCGAGATATAGCAAATCAGGCACATTAACTCGGAAAGAAATATTCTGATCAGAAACTTGTCAAGAAGACGCTGAGATCACTGCCTCCAAGATTTATTCTGAAAATTACAACAATAGAGGAAGCCCACGACATCAATGATCTATCATTGGAGAAGATAATTAGAATTCTTACAAATTTCGAAATGAATCTTTTAAGGGGTAAGCAAGAAAAAAAGCAAACGATTGGCATTATGGGTTAAAACTAAAAAAGATGAAAGAAAGTGAAGAGAATCAAATGTCATGAGTGTCAAGGTTTAAGGCGCATTTAAGCCGAATGTGCTAATACTTTGAAGAAGAGAAAAAGAAAATCCTTTACTAACACTTGGAGTAAGAATGAATCCGAGACTAAATATGGTAGTGAAGAAGAAATCACTAATGATGCTGCGTTAGTTGCTTTACATAGCAAAAGTCTAGTTACTTTTTATTAGTAACCGAGAAGGAAGTAACTAAAGATAAAAAAGTGAGCAAAAATTGAAAAAATTTGGGAAAAATGCAAACGATTCAACTCAAAGCTCGATTTCAGATTATGACAGTGATGAAAGTGGTTCAATTGATAAAAAGGAGAATATTTATGAGGCTTACAAATTAATGTACAAAAAAGGGTGAAATATGTAGAAAGAATGAAAGGTTGAAAGACGAGAATCTCTCCATGAAGACCACCATCCAAAAGTTAGAAAAGAAATTGACGTTGACGTCAGATGAGCTTGATGAAGTTAGAATGAAATTGGTAAGTACCGAAAAGGGATTGAGAATGTTAAATAGAGGCATAGAAAAACTCGAAAAGTTAATGGAAATCGGTAAGGTTAAAGGAGATCTTTAAGGCATTGGTTGCAAAGGTGAGTATTCTAAGGTAAATGAGGAGAAAATGATATATCCAAATCTGTCCGAAAAGAAAAAATATAGAGAAAGAATCGAAGATTTGTACTCAAGTGTCATTTTTGCGGAGTTATTGGGTACATAAGGCCAAAATGCTACAAGTTACTGCAGATGTTGTTTCAAAGAAGTCAAAATTGAAGGACCCTATATCCCTCATATAAATTTCAGAATCAGTCTTTAGTACCGAAATCCATTTAGGTTAGAAAGGGTCAAGGATAAGCACAAAGATGTAGTGAAGGAAAAACAAGAAATTGTCCAAATTCATAGTTAGTTACTACTTTTGAAGCAACTGTTCAAACTAAGGATAAGTCAGTTACTTCAGATGAAGAAATCAATCAGATAGTTGATGACCGAGATAATGTGATAAGAAATAATCCCAATTTTGAGTTTCTTCAAGGAGCACCGGGACTATGTACTTTACATTTTTGAAGTATAGTTTGTTGTTATTTATTAAAAGAACAAAAAACAAAAAAATACAAAAAAAGGAAAAGAAAAGTCAAAAAATTGTTTTCTTTAGTTCTTTTTTAGTTTTTTTGTTGTCATTGTTGTCTCATTTTTTTAGTATTTTATATTGTGACTTTTATTTGGCTCCATCAAAGACTCCTCAGCTCTCTTATCAGTGTAGGTCTCTCTCTCTTTCGGGCATATCTCTTAGTGTTTTGAATAGTGGGGGAGATTTCAAGATATATGTGTGGCTATTCGTCTTGATTTTTGGTATTTTTTGTCCCAAGGGGAAAAAGTTGGATGATTGGATTATTATTACTATGGATGTTCTTTAGAACTTATTGTTGCATTAAGGAGGAGTTCTTGGATTGAATTCAATTTCTATATGCCAAATTATGTGACTTAGGGGGGAGTTTCAGATTTGTAATAAATATGCCAAAAAGGGGGAGATTGTTAGATATATTTTAAATATATCTAGTTTATTTTTATTTTGACATATTTTTTAAATTGCTATTTATTTATCAACTTGAATTCAAATATTAGTTGGATAATGTCATAGATAGAATAGAATTCTATCTTGTATAAAAGTTGATTTGGTGAAGAATTGTTGAAAGGTATTGTGGTATTTTTTACCTGTATATGCGAAGAGTTTTCTACCAAACATAACACATGGTTGTGCTGTTTTAGAAAATATATAACATATTAAACTGACGACAATGAAGTGTGAGTTGGGTGTGTTGTTTGAAAAATACATCATCTATGGATTATGTGCATGTGAATGTGCAGTGTGCTTATTTGGTGCAGGGTGCATGTGTTAGTGTAGTGTGCGTAAATAAAAGTCAAGGTACTGCATGATATTGGAGAATTAATTGGGTTTTGCGTATAGGCGTGTGAGGATTGATGGCTGGATTTTGATTGGATGAGGATAAGGTGAAGTGGGTCAATTAAAATAGGAACAGGCACATGCAAACCAAAGAGATGCTAAAGGATTCATCAATTAATCAATTAAAAGGGACAACGACGACCATATGAAAGTCAACACACAATTTGCTACTTGTTTGTCTCTCGTTTGGTTTGTTATTATTTTCCCGAGTAAGCAATATTCTCTGCAACAACAGCCATGGCAGATGTGAGAGTGAAAACGATGGTGTGGTGCTGATTGTTGGGTTTTGATCTAGCTGGAAATTATTTTTGTGGAGTGGCTCACGTGCACGAATAACTGTCAGATCTCTCTTAAAGGACCTACGATTATAGGGAAGTTGTTCTTTTTGAATTTCAAGTGTGTTAAGTTTCTGTTATTAATTCTTCAAGCATTTGGAGCTTTTATTTATTCTTTCATTAATTAACAGTTGTTTTGGAAAATCCTCTGACGAGGTTAACACGAGCCGGTCGTGTTATTGAATGTGAAATTCTTTCATGGGAAGTAAGGTTGAGAGATAGTGTCAAGGGTTGAGTGGTGTCGGCTTAGTAAAGCCTTAGGTAAATCTATTGTACTTCGGTGAAAGTGATTAAGCTGGATGAGGGCCCTGCAGACGTAGGCAAGGATTGCCAAATTGGGTTACCAAATTTATGATATTCTTGTTATTTCATTTTTTCTTGGTTTTATTTTGTTCGTGCCAAAGAAGTTTACGAAAAGTTTGCAAAACATTTAACATTTTCTATTTTTCAATAACAATTTACAAAAGGTTGATTATGATATTTCATTAGAAATACTAATCACTTTATATGATATTGTTATATGTATTAAATGAGATATTGACTTCCAATTTTGAAAAGTTCAAATAATTTAAATCTAAGTAGAAATCAAGTATTGAAAACACTGAAGTACTTTGATGAGATTAATGTAGTGAAATATGATTTTTTTTTTGGGTTATCCATAAAGAATGAGATTCTTTAATGGATATTTCTAGAATTAAATTTTATAATAATATGAATTTATTTGAGGAGGAATATACATAGAGATATAATATAATGCGATATTATTTCTTCTTAGTTATGCTTAATACTACAACTTACATCCATTAGTTCCTATTAGATCAATTAACAAGATTTCAGATTACATGTGAAACATTAAGACTTTGAAAGAGTTAAAGTTAATAATCTAAGGATGTGATGCTTAGTTGAAGCATATATTATCCACCAACTTTAGAACTAAATTAGAATTTAATAAAAGTAATTAGATATCGAAAAGGTTGGATATAATCTTACAAACGCATTAAACAAATTGTTTGCTTCAATGAACGCGTATAGAATAATGGTTCTTATGATAATTAGTATGAGAGAGATAAAGTTTGAAAAGTTCAAATCTCATGATAATATATCTAATTGAAAATAGTACTTTTATGGATACATTTGATGTATAATTGAAAGGTTATGAAACACTAAAAGATTCACTCTTGTGATGATTTCAAAGAGTTTATTTCTGAGATAATTTTGAATTATTATATCTACAAAAAGGTTAGTAGAAGTATAGTTGTCCTCTTCATAGGGGTATATAAAGACATATTATTCCTAAAGAGAGCAACAACTCATATTTTCAATTGTTGAAAATATATTTATCCAAAAACAATTCATATTGAATATGAAAAAGTAACTACTTAATTATGAGAATTAGATCTATAAAAATAGATGAGAAGTTGTTTACCTAATGTGGTCCAAGTATACAGATAATGAACTAAAAGTGTTTAATATTTGATATATATGATAATTGAGAAGCAAGGATGTCCATTGTTTTATGTATTAGTTAACATTTGAGTTCAATTTTATACGAACATTAACTCTAGAAGTAAATTCTAATTAAGGTACATTTTACTTTGAACATATTTTAAAATTGAAAAGGTTTTAATGTATCACTAATTCCTAATAAAGCCAAAATACATTTATCATTTAACAGAAAAGATTAAATAGATGAATAAGTTTTTTAATAAACTTGATATAATTCTTTGTATTCACCATAAGAAATTGTATTTTAGTGAAAGCAAAAGTTGTCACTAAAAGTAGTAATATTAGTCACTACTATTAATAATGTCCAATTTTTAAATTTGTTACATCTTGTCACAAATACCTCCATGACTAATAAAATAGTGACTACTTTAGAAAAATGGTCACAATTATGTAACACTTTTGTGACAAAAATACTGACACTAAAAACTATAGAATGTGTGATAAAACTATATTGTCACAATAACTTTATATATTTGTGACAAGCTTGTCGACACAAAAAAAATAAGTTAGTGATAAATAAAGTCGTAATAATACTTTATTTTATTGTGAAAACATCATCGCCCTTAACATAATTGAAAATAGTGACAAAATATTTGTCACTCGTGTTTTTTTTTTATCAGTGTCCATTACTTTTTAGTCACTAATACTTCTTTGTCACAAGTATGACTAAACAAAGATTATATGCTACAATAAATTTATTACTATTGTGTTCGTGTTTGTCACAAATAATATTATTAAATTTAACAATTTAATTGCCTAATCGGTAAAAACTTTTGCATTGGTGGCCATAAAATAGGAATTGTCACAAATGATACGGTACTGCAAAGATTTTATCATATAAGCAAAAAAATAGTATATATAAAAATATATAACATTCACCAAAATATATAAAATTCTAATTTCTAATACATAAAATTGGAAATTTTAATATCCAAAACAATTATATTTATTACAATTATCTCAAACTACTACGTACTAATTTAAACTAAAACTCTCTAAGGTAAAATTTCCCCTAGATATTCATTTCCTACAAAATAAATAAAAAATAAAATCAATTAATTAGTTTATAAAAAATATATAATTTGAGTGTGACTTCCATACCATTATTTCTTCTCCGATGGGAAGAGATCATGTTTTATTTGACTTTTGTCGGGATACCTTTCAAACTTTAATAACGCCAGACAACTCATTGAAATCTTTATTTTTCTAAAAAGAAAAAGAAAAAGAAAAATAGAGAAAATTATTAATTAATTGGAACTTAATTTTTTAAAAAAATATATAATTTCAATATGCACAATCGACTTTGAACCTGAAATTGATTTCGTCTCTTGATTTCACTTGTTACTTCTGATATCATCTTTTGAGGCTTGACAACTACAGATAGTAACAAAAAAACGAAAACTTTTACAATAAGAGTTTTGCCACACATAGCACTTTCTCTAATAATAGTTCTAGAACTGAAAAAATCAGATATATAGACAAGTCTACCTCACTACACAAGAAATTAAAGTTTACCCAGTTATGTAACTTTGAGCAAGAACGTACTCGTCAAACTTCTTGATGCCAGTGGCAGAGCTAAGATCGTAGAACGTGACTGCCATTGCAAGTTACTACTTGCTAGACTTTCATACAAACACATAGACAAAAGGAAGTACAACTCAATTAAAGAAACAGAAAAAAGGGAGGTCAGAGCTGTAGGTTGAACGACGGGAGAACAAAATAAATATTAGAAAAACAAAAAAAATTATTATATGTAAACATTTATTTCTTTTGATTTTTATTTTGATGAAAGTTCAAAGTTATGTTTAGCAAATATCTATTAATATGTAAAATATTACTTTTGGATTATCAATATATTTAGTTTGAATATTTTATAAGAAAATATGTAAAATTTGTTTGCAAATAATAATATTAAAGAAAAAACTATGACAAGTAATTTTTAGTCCCTAAAATTCATACAATAATGACAAAAGTAATCATTTGAGTGGTTAACTTTAATATGCTATTATAACAAGAAATATTTATCATTAATTTATTACGTTTATGTTGACAATAACTTTTGTAACAATTGATGATCAAGTAACCAAAAAAATTCTTATCACAAAAATTATGAATATAGTGACCATAGTGATAGTTCCGTTTTTGTATAATATTAAGTAGATATTAATTAATTAAATTTTTATTGACAAAAGTTTATGTCACAAAAACTAAAATACTGTGTGACGGTAAACTATTTCGTCACAGTAAGAGAAAAATATTAGTAACCAAACTATATTTTGTCATAACAAATAAAAAATATTAGTGACCAACATATATTTTTGTCATAATTACAATTCATTATCATTAAAATTACTTTGGCGCCAAATTGCACACGCTTTTAGCGAGAAAACTTAGTGATAAAAGAAATATTGACATTATTAATATATTAATAGTGACAATTTAATACTGAAAGATACTAAATTGTTACAGTGACCATTATATTAGTGACAAAAAAGTCATCATTGTTAATCTAAACAATAGGAACAATCAATTATTTTGTCATAAAAAATCTCATATCTGTGACGAAATGATAGTTTGCCATGGAAAAGCTGTCACTAAATATTTTAACTTTGTTGTGATTATTTAAAGAGTAATGTGTTGTAGAACATTAGAGCTATTGCTCATGTAAAAGAATATAAGATTTCATCAAAGTTCCAATATTTATTTAGGTATCTTCTCTTAATTATGATGATAATTAAGATAAAAGTTGTAATATTAAGCAAGTGCTTTTATAGAGAATATTATAAATTCTCTCTCTAAACTACTATTCTAGTAGTTGCATGATCGTCATATGGTGATATAGTAAAAGATACTTAAACAATTGTCTTAATGCAAGAGGGAGATTGATAGCTTATGCCCTTCAACCAATTATAGTTTATTCACATAATTATTTAAATATATTTTTTATCTTCTACATATTTAGATATACATGATAAAATTCATAAGATAAATATACTTTACAAATAAAATTATGTTGAAATTATTATTATAATATTTATATTGTATTATGTATTATTAATTCATTTACTAGATATTAATAGAGAATAAAAGACTAACAAACGTTATGTTTCTTCCTTGTGAAAGAAGTAGTCGATCTTATAGACTAAGGTATGATTTTAAAGAACAAACTCATTGAGCTGATTTCATATGAGAATTCCATTTGGAACATTACTTATATATTTATAAAAATTCGCATCGTGATAATTATAAAAGTAGTCCTTTGACTTGGGATCTCCAAAGTTATATTATATAAGGATTATTATATTTTGATATCACTTCTTACGTTAGATATAGTATGAATTATATGGAGATAGTTGACTGATCAATAAAGGATTCATCAACCTAACATGATTAGGGAGAGTGTTCCATTGTTCTTGATCAATATTGATTCAAAAAAATCTTAGCCAAAGTATAATGATAATTTATAAATAGTTTACGAATGTTATTAATAGAATCAATAACTAATTATGGGGAACAGACAGAACTAGACTTAAATAGAATATACATTATTTTCATGCTTTATGCCTGATTGAAACATTATATAATGAAAGAAACGAAAAAAATCATGTACAGAAATGTTAGTCAAAACTACTTTGACATTCGTAAATATTTAGGTGGTCATAATATGTTACTAAACACTAGCCTTAATCAATAAAGACAAATTGTTTAAGAATTAAAGATAAATAAAGGTTATCTAATCTTAAAAATAATTTAGGGTTATAATTTATATGTATTGTTAATATATTTGAGAACCTAATGAGTTAGACACAAAGAATCAATCAAAGAGAGAAGATATATTAATCAAGTTGGATTTTACATTATGTTTAAATATGAAATCTTTAATAAATAAGGATGAAATCTTTAATAAATAAGGATTGACATGAGATATTGAATCTTATTTGAATTTCATGGTATTTTATTAGAATTAATTGTAATTCTAATTAAAGTTTAACTGAAATTAGCATTTAATTTCAATTAAATTACTAAAATGACAAAAATATTATAAATAGGCTTAAGTTTTAAGGGAATTGGCACTCCTTTGTCTAAACCTCTTTGCAACAATTGCAGAGTTCTCTCATTATTTACTGTGATTATTATTAGAAGACAGATATTTTTGCGATTACAATAGTTGAGATGAGCTAATTTTAGAAACAATTTTAGAAAAATAATAAGAAAAGAATCAAGTTTCAGAATAAGATACAAATTATGATTCTACTTTATCATGATTTATATTTTAATCATTTTATAAAATTTTAGTGACCTTAAATTTTAAGAAATTAAATACAAAAACAAGGTAGACATTCACATTTGTTTATGTTTTAAAAATCATCGCTAAAAGTAAGCCTTTAACGATGTTTTTCAAATTCATCAGCAATTTTGGTGATGATTTTGAAAATTTTAACCAAAGAGTTCATAATTGGTGACAATGATGATTTGGCTACAATTTTCAAAATCGTCCTTAAAGAGTCCACAATTGGCGAAGATTCCTTTGATGAAGATTTTCAAAAATTATTGTCAAAGTATCCACATTTTGGGACTATTTTCAAAAATCTTCGCCAAATTCAAAATCATGTATGTGTTCTTGATAAATCAATTTGTTAAGAACACTAAAGACAGAACCTCAGCCTCAGAGAAATAAAAGAGAAGGATGGGGTTTCATTGTTAATTTGGAGGCCCCAACTTGCAGACTCGGGCCTGTTTGGTTAGTTGTTAATTAATAGAATGGAACAGAACATAACAATTTATAATGAAATGAAATATAATATAGTGAAAAGTTGTTTGAGAGATGGAAGAATTCATAATATAATGTAGTGAACCTTTGTTTAGAAGATAGATAAAATTGAATGTAATATAATAAATGACTATTATATCTCTGATATTAAAATAATTGTTATAAGAAATTTAACACTATGATTTATAATAAAAATCATGTCCAATTAAAAAGCCAAGGTTGTGACTTGTTCCGTGACAAATAATTTTTTATATATTTTTATTTTAAAATAATAAAAAATTTTAATAAAAGTTTTATTATTTTATTATTAATTATATACAATTTATTATTAATTATATAAAAATATTATTATTAATTATTTAATAAATTTATTTTATTATATGTGATTTATATTTAAAAATTATTTATTTATATTTTTATTTATATAAAAATATATACAAATCATTGAAGAATAATTTTTTATATTTTTATATTTTTCATTTGTAAAAATTTTATTATTTTTTTATTAATTATATACAATTTTTTATTAATAACATAAAAATATTATTGAAGGTAATAACCTTACGGACTATAATAAATAAGTTTGGGAAAAGAAAGTTAAGATTAGAAGAAATAATTAATATTAAAAAAATTATTAAATATATATTAAGTAATATATATTTATTAACTTATGTTTTATCTTAAATTTTTTAAATAGAAGGAACGTTTCATCGTATCCTATTTAATTCTATTATAAAATCATCAATCAAACAGTAAAAATATATTACTAATCCCTCTGCTACACAGGCCTAAAACTAGCTACCCCTACCTCATCTTCTTCTCCGTTGCGCTCCATTTTCTAATTGCTTTCCACTACCTTTGTTCCTAGTTCACTTTCTCGCCACAGATACTCTCCACCATGTCGACTTCTGCCTCGAGATTTTTCTTCGGCGGTTGCTGCTGTTCAAGAGGCTCAGGCGACGGATAGCAGAGGTGGTGAATTTTATCTCTTTCCTCTTATTTTGTCAATCTTTAATTTTGTTATGAGCTTCATTGAGTTGAATTAAAAATATTAGTGGTGAAGGCGCAATGGAAAGTAGCAATAGATTTCAAGTGGACAAAAAATAACACAGATGTTGCTCTCAACATCAAGAATCGCAACTGCACTGCTAATTTGGATCTTGTGCTTCACCTCTATGACCAAATGTTTTCCCTCCAAAAGGTCGTCCTTTTTCAAAAAAAAAAAAAGAAAAGAAAAGAAAAGAAGGAACTGGTTTTGCTTCAAATTTCATTTAATTTCAATTCCTGCACAACAGGAAGTTGAGCTGCTTAGGGAAGAAAGGAATGCGGTTGTCGATAACATGAAAGGAAAATTAGAGACCTAAGAGCGTCAAAAACTCGTTGGGGAAGGTATTACTGGAAGATTTAGTCTTGTTTATCTTCTTATTTATCTCCTGGTGGTTCAAAATTTGTTATCTTTATTCTGTGCTCAGGGAAGAATCTGAAGGAAGGATTCCTGAATTTAGAAGAAGACCTTCTCAAAGTCACGGATGAACTTGAACAGGAAGCGCAATGCATTCCTAACATGAAACATCCAGATGTTCCCATCGGGGATGAAGATTGTTCCGCAGTCAGAAAAATGGTAACACCACCGACCACTTCTTGCTGTGTGTTCTTAGCATGCAGATGTGGTTGTGGTCGTTGAAAGAATTTTGCAATGCAGTTGAACTTTTATGTTCTGTTGCAGGTGGGTACTCCACGTGAGTTCAGTTTTCCTGTGTAGGACCATCTTCAAAAACACACAATTCATGGTGTCATTGTTTTAGATATGCGTATGTAATTGGTCATTAGAGCTCTATGATTCCATTGCTTTGGCCAATCTCTGGAATCTCTAGTTTTGGCTTTTGCATAAGATTGGCTTCTGATCAGTATGCATATTACTTTTTCTGGCTGAGCAGGTCAAGTGGGTCAAAACTCTACTATCTCAAGACTGAAGCAGTTATGCTAGAAACGGCCCTTATCAACTAGACTCTGTCATAAGTTGTGAAAAGGGGCTACACACCTCTAACAACCCCAAAGATTGTAAGATCCTCAATTGTTGAAAAATGTGGCTTCCAAACTCGAGGAGATAATACACAGTTTGGTTCCCTGCCTCATTATTTTGTGGACTTTCTAATTGATTCTAAGTTCATTTGCAACAATTATTTTACTCAAAATCTTAACTGTGAAGCTGGGTACTTTGCACCATATACTGGGCACACAAACTATTATTGACGATTTTCGAAAACGTTGCCACCCTTATTGATCATTTATCAAGGTGCTTTTGTTCTTCAAGCACTGTTGAAAAGACGTTCATATATATTTTATATTTAAAACAATGATTTTTGTTGATGTGTGTGCACAGAATCAGCTAATGGACAATAAACATGTGCACTCCCCACGTCTCTACAGTTTGGTGAATGATCAGCTGCAACACTGGAATGCAGAACTTGAAATATACAAAAAATTGGCTGATTCTTTGCAGGTTGTTTAGACAGTTCAGTATTTTTGTTTTTGTTTCTACTTCTACTTTGATTTTCAGGCTGAAAGGCCTTTCCTAATGAGAAGGGAGACGGAAGTCAATGCAAGATTGGAATGAATTGATGCTGCAAGAAATACCAATGACTGTTCTTCATCCAGAATTGAAGAGCTTGAGCTTCAGTGGCAGCAGTGTATCAAGGAAAAAAATGATCTTGAAATCAAAATGGAAGAGGCTATCTAGGATTCAGGTTGAACTAGAAACCATTAGTTTTTCTTGGGGTAATATTTGTTAGACCAATGGTGGTTGACAAATAAAAATCCCTTTATGTTTTGATAATTATAAAATATAAAGAATTGGTTAAGAAATTA
>JANZXR010000002.1:3528842-3541309 GCA_027575705.1 Erythroxylum echinodendron | reverse complement strand
CAAAAATTAAAAATTCACAATAATTATAAAAGTTGAAATAAATAAAATAACTAATTAAAAAACTTTGAAAAAAAGGGGGGAAAGAGAGGTAGGAGGGAGGGACGGAGGGATATTTTTAAAAAATTTGAAATTTTTTCAAAAAAGTCCCCCAATTTTTTAAAATTTTCTGTACCGGCCGATACCGACTGGTATCGGCCAGTACCGACCGATATTTACATCCGGTATCATAACTTGAATTTCGGCACCGGTTTTGATCCGATAAGGTATAGGGTCTTTCGATTTTGGCTTCTTTGAAATAACATCTGCAGTAACTTATAACATTTTGGCCTTATGTGCTCAATAACTCCGCAAAAACAATATTTGGGAATGAATCTTCAATTCTTCCTCGATGTTTCTTCTTGGACAAATATGGGTATTTCAATTTTCTCATCGTTCACCTTGGAGCACTCACCCTTATAGCCAATACCTCCATTCAACATTCTCAATCTCTTTTTGGTACTTACTAATTTCATTCTAGCTTCACCAAGGTCATCTAATGCCAACTTCAAATTCTTTTCTAACTCTTAGATAGTGTTCTTCATGGAGAAATTTTCTTCTTTCAATCTTTCTACACATAGTCACCCATTTTTCATACATAGTTTTGTAAGCTTTGTAAATACTCTCCTTTCTATCATCTAGGCCACTTTCATCACTATCATAATCTAATATTGGGTCTTGGGCTGAGTTGTTTGCGTTTTTATGAAAAAATTTTGTTTTTCCCCTTTTACGTCGTCAGTTACTTCCTTCTCAGTTACTGTTAAGTAAGTAACTAAACTTTTGCTATGTAAAGCAGCTAACGCAGCACCATTAGCGATTTCTTCTTCACTACTATACTCACTTTCGGTTTCATTCTCACTCCAAATGCTTCTATAGGATTTCCCTTGTCTCTTATTTAAAGTGTTAGCACATTCAGCTTGAACGTGCCTGAAGCGCTGAGACTCATGACATTGGCATCTCTTCACCTTCTTTTCACCATTTTGAGCTTTAACTTGTTACTTTAAGTTGATACTTAATGAACTCCCACCATGTTGTCTGAATTTGGGTCCGTCCTTTTTCATTCTTTTCAACCACTTACTGAACTCTCTTATTAATAGCTCAATATCTTCATTCTCATCGGATTCATCTTCTGTATCATTCATACCTTTTCCAGTTTCAACCTGTAGTATCAATCCTTTGCTTCTTTCTTGCTTATCCCTTAAAAGATTCATTTCGAAATTTATAAGAATTTCAATTATCTTTTCCAATGACAGATCACCAATTTCGTGGGTCTCTTCTATTGCTGCAATTTTTGAAATAAATCTAGGAGGCAGTGATCTCAATGTCTTCTTGACTAGTTTCAAATCGGAATATTTTTTCCGAGTTGATGTGCCTAATTTGCTATATCTCGTAATCTTTCATAAAAGTCCCCAATAGTCTCATTTTCATCCATCTTTAATTCTTTGAACCTCACATCTAACATCTCTAATTTTGACGCTATCACAAATTTAGACCCTTTCATGAATAGTCTGTAAAGTATCCTACGCTTATTTAGCCAATTCACAGGCTAATATTATTGATAAATGTTCTTCATCAACAGCACTAAAACTCCCATACATTGCTTATGAGTTTCCAAGTGCCCTCTCTTCTTCAGCTCTTGTCCATTTAGATGGATCTTTTAGAACTATCTCTCCCTTATCGTTAGTAATCATCGAATGTGTCCAACTATATAACACTGAGTTCTATGCTCTTATTCGCTGTGCTTGAATAAAGACCTTCATCCGTGATTTCCATGTAGGATAATTGAAATCGTCCAATAGTGGTGGTCTGATAATTGATACTCCTTCTTTTATGGCCATAATTGCGAAAACCAGATCTACACCTTGATGTACCAAGTTCTGATTCGATGACCTACTCTGATACCAATTGAAAAATCGTATAGGTTAATTGTTTCGCAAACTGTCCGATTTTATGTGGTCGTCTCTGGCACAAAAAAAATCAAATCAATCAAAAGCGAAATAACAATTAACACCAAAAATTTAGTAACACAGATCAGTACTCCTTGTCTATGTCTGTGGGGTCCTCACCTAGATTAATACTTTCACCGAAGTACAATAGATTTACCCAAAGCTTTACTGAGCCGACACCACTTAACTCTTGGCACTATCTCTCAATCTTACTTCCCGTGAAAGATTTTCACTCCCAATAACATGGTCAATTCGTGTTAACCTCGACAAAGGATTTTTCTAAACACCTTTTAATAAAAGACAATTAAACAAATAACTTAAGTGATCAATCAACTAAGAACAGAAAAATAATATACTTAAGATAAAAGAGAAGAATAACTTCCCGAAAAGTCCAACTCTACTTAAATAAATCTGAAAGTTGTCACAGCAAACTATGGACTGATTTTTGCAAACTCCAACATCAACTTACGGAAACTTCTATAGACATCATAGACGACACTGCCCTTGAAGAGCCACACGTGCATATGCAAAAAGAAAGACCCTTCCAACCATGTGCTACTCCAACATTTTAATGTCAAAACAAGAAGCCAATAAAACTATGCACAAACACAGCACTCACGCACATACACCAAATCACTCACGCTTCTCCCATAGACATGTCGTAGGTGTTTTTCATGAAAGCTTCACGTATCTCACGCTATTCCCATAAACATCAGCCGTCAATTAAGATATCAACACATAAAATGTCATAAACCACCTGATTCACCTTTTTTCCAAGATAGAGACATGTACCACTCACTCACGTAATCTTCACACTCAAACCTTAAGATCACGCCAACATGTCTTCCACTGAGAACTCTTTAATGCAGCAGTAAAAACAAATCAAGACCTGAAAACTTTCACACCATGCATAATTAAGAAAAATGCAACACCCATATGTAGGCATGAAAAAAACCAATGGAGAAGTAGCCACACACACAAAATATGTTAACACCCACACACCTGAAAAATTAACAGTACATCTCCATACTTACACACATAATACACCATTAGCCTACACCCTAACCACTTCTATTTAAAATAGGATTCCATACTATCTAGAATATTATAAAAATCGTTCTTTTGAATCCAAGACAATAAAAAATCTGATAGTCCAATTTATAAAAATATGCCAAAATAAAATAAGTTGATATATAGAACATATATCTAACAACTCAGTTTAGACCCATTAGTCTTTGCTTTGTGCTATATAAGGCTATTTTGAAAGTGATCGTGAATCATTTGAAGCATCATCTGGTTTACTTGGTGGCCCAAAATCAATGTATCTTTATTCCGGGGAGGCATATCACCGACAATATCATCATTACTCAGGAGGTCATTCACTTAATGAGAAGGAAGAAGGGGAAGACTGGATTCCTCACTATCAAAGTTAATTTAGAAAAAGCTTACAATCTAATTCGATGGGATTTTATGAATGATACACTAGAGGATATTGGTGTACCTGCTGATCTAATAAGACTCATTATGAAATGTGTTTCATAAGTGTCAATGAGGGTGTCCTACAATGGAGATCTTTCTGACTATATATCCTTCAAGAGGTATTAGGCAAGAAGATCCATTAACCCCTTACCTTTTTATGCTATGTATGGAAAGATTAGGCCATCTAATATCCTACGAGATAGCACAGGGGTTATAGAAACCGATCAGGCTGTGCAATAAAGGACCTTACATGTCTCATCTTTTCTTTGCTAATGATCTTGTTTTGATTGTCGAAGCTTCAGCTGCCCAGGTTGAGATGGTCTCAAGGTGTTTGAAACTTTTTGCATAGCAACAGGCCAAAAAATCAACAATGATAAAACTCGAGTTTTTTTCTCCAAGAATGTATCTCAAGATAAAGTTCGATTTCTATACCAAGCTTTAAATGCACAAAACCTGGGAAAATATCTAGGAGTTCCTTTGATTCATGAGTGAACAACGAGGAACACTTATCAGTACATCCTAGACAAAGCGCAATAGAAGCTTGCAGGATGGAGTGCTCAGGTTTTGTCTCTTGCTAGTCGAGTTACTTTAACTCAATCAGTGATCTCGTCACTTCCAATCTATACAATGCAAACGGTACGACTACAAAAGAAGTTATATAATGATTTAGAAAAAAATAATGAGGGATTTCATTTGGGGCTCAAATCAAATTCAGAGAAAAATCAACCTAGTGATTTGGGAGACAGTATGTCGGCCTAATAAAGCAGGTGGCCTTGGGATTAAAAGAGTTCGATCATCAAATGATGCACTTCTTACGAAATTGGGTTGGGGTTTGCTTACCAAGACAAATGCTTTATAGGTTCGACTTCTCCGAGCCAAATATCAATTTGATTGTCATCACATTCCTCAAAAGCTGGAAGGGAAAGGTGCTTCGACAACTTGGAGAGCTATAGCTACTACGTGGAGTTTTGTGCTCCGAGGAATCAGACGAAATTTAGGTAATGGAGGTCGAACCTACTTTTGGTTGGAAGCTTGGGTGGGTGATTGGGGTCCTCTTCTACTCTTGGTGACTTCTCAAATTCCTGAAAGTCTGATGTATGCTAAAGTAAGGGACTTCGTTAGTGAGTATGGCAATTGGAATTGGATTACGTTCCGACATTATCTTCCCTCATTAGTATGTATGGCCGTAGCGGCTATTATGCCATCTAAGGATGGATTGGGAGAGGATCGCGTAGTTTGGAGACTCACAAAGAATGATTGTTTTATTATGCCTCTGCCTATGAAGTAATTGAAGACTTGGACGTGGCGGACAGTAACAGGATTTGCAATTTCATTTGGAAATAGACAGGGCCCCCGCGGATTAAATCGTTTCTTTGGCTTTTATGGAAATGTAAGTTGTCGACTAACCAACAAAGAGTTGATCGTCATATATCAACAGATAATAGTTGTAATTTATGTGGCCAAGTAGAGTCAATCATGCATGCAATTCGGGTTTGTCCTGGGGTGAAATCATTTTGGACCAGCTTTCATCATGAGGTGATCGATGATGCGTTCTTTGCGCAAGATGCAGGGACTTAGCTGAGATCCAATCTTTACAACCAGTTACTAGTGCATAATTTTACGTGGGCTACAATTTACGGAGTTTCATGTTGGTTCTTATGATTTTGGTGAAATAAGAGTATTTTTTAGAAAGACTTTAATTAGCCTGTGATAGGAAAGAATGGGGTTATGGACTATGTGGCTTGGATTGATAAGGCTAGTGTAGTGTCTAGCCGAGTTATCAAGGATTATGGATTGCCAATGGGTCATCTTATTAGATGGACTAAACCGAGCGAATGATGGGTAAATTAAATACTGATGGGGCAATTAAAAAAACTTTTAACATTGCTACAGTGGGAGGTGCGGGATTGCTCAGGGAATTGGTGTGGTGGTTTCGTGCAGAATATTAGAATGTACTCGTCAATTATGGCTGAACTCTGAGGGGTTTATTATGGGCTAAACTTGGTATGGGAACTCGGATATCGACGGGTTGAATTAGAAGTGGACTCATTGGAAGTAATCAACATTTTATTTTCCTCTAAGATGATGTTGAGGTATGGTAGTTCATTGGTCTTAGGTATCCACGATTTGATGCGTAAAGATTGGGAGCTTTAGGTTCAATATGTCTATCGAAAAAGGAATAAATGCGCTAACAGGCTAGCCACTTTAGCTCTGTTTTCAAACTCTGGTGTTCATTTTCTTCAAGCTCTACCTTCGGAGCATTTAGCGATGATTTTTGTTGTAATTATTTTCCTGAATTTGATCCTTTGTAAGAAAAAAGAAACTCTTTATGATTTGAAAAACAAAAAAACTTCTTTTTAAAATTTATATTAGAAAGTAACGACAAAATACATATAACATGAATATTATATATGAATCAATTAAGTCACGTAAACTAATTAAATTAACTCAAATAAATAATTTAAAATAACAAAAGCATAAGAAAAAGAACTTTTTAAAAAGATTAAAAAGTATAATTTTTTTGGAAATTATAAAATTAATTTTACTTAAAACTACAGGGACCTTGTTTCTCCTAACCGATTGTTGGATGATTCTCCATGCACATCATGGATCATCGAAAGGAATAGCATCGATCTCCTTCTGGAAAGTATAAACGTATATTGATTCATTTTAAGAGGAACAAATTTCCTATAATGGTACAAAACACCAACATTACAATTGGATTGATAAAATATTGAAATGGAAGTTTTAGTAAAATTAACTGGAAGAGCTCCTTAGCAGAATCTTCTAAAGTGTATACATCCTGAAGAGATAAAGAGAGAATAGATACACAAACTAGTATGCATTATATGCAACTGAAGCCATGCACAAAAATACTAGTATCATGGCCTCTATCGATCACTGGTTGCCTAATTGGCAGGCCGTGGGTTGGTGTGTGAAGGGATTGTAGAAATAAGGTCTTGGCCTGAAGATGCCATCACCGTCACCGCCGCCTGTCGCCGGCGACCTTCTGACAAGAAGGGCACATGGTGATGGTTGCTTTCGGAAGTTGCATATGCAGAGGGCCAGCAAGTCTCAATGATTTGAGCTCTTGCAGTTCCTTTTGTAGCCTCCTGTTCTCTTCTGTCAAATTTTCACGGCACTTCTTTAATAATTCGCAGTCTACTTCAGTTTGCTTCATCTTAGTCCTGCAGAAACAAGACGGATATTAGATAGTTATAAATTCTAGTCAAATGACTAATGAATCAAGCAACAACCCTCTTCTTCTTTAACGATATGTTAAGTGAAAAAATGTCGGTCACTACTGACAGACAAAGTACATATGGTTATTTATGAAACCTGGCTCTCCTATTCTGGAACCAAACTTCCACTTGACGTGGCTTCAGATTTAGCCGCTCTGCCAAGGCATGCTTTTGCTTCTGACAATTTTATGAACAGGAAGACGAAATCAGATATGTAACTCCAGTGGTGTGTATATATATACATATATGCTATTCGATATTTGCATGGTTATGAATAAAGAAGAGAGATAATCACAGGACTTAGGGTGTTGTATTCTTTGAAGCTGTCCTCCAAAGTTGCTGATTGTCCTTTGGTAAGTCTAAGTTTCTTCCTGGCACTTGCTCCTTCATCGTCATCACAAACCCTTGAAAATACTCTCTCTACATCTATTTCTTCCCCACAAACGGACTCTCTTTCCTTCTTGATACTGGAGTTAGAAAATGAAGATACTGGACTCAGGGGAGAGGCCTGCCTGTGCATATCGTGATCGATCTTTATATCTGACTGGGACGTCTCTTCTGGCAGGCCTAAAGTAAGACATGGAATCAAGTGATCGTACTTCAACGATGGCTTCTTCTTCTTTTGTTGCATATGATCTAACTGAGAACAAATTTCTTGGTCGTTATTGTATCCGAGGCCTAGACCAAGGCTCGAGTTGCGAAGATTTCCAAAGATCATGTTGCAAGAGAGAGACCAATTGGTGAAGAAAATAGATCTAGCACATGTAGAAGTACCCTTGAAACTATGAAGCTAGATAGCTTGTTATTGAGAGAAACGAATAGGGTTTCAGGAAATGTGAAAGCAGCTTTGGAAGAGAAGATGGGGGGCTAATAATTAGTGGAAGGAAATGAGTATTTGTATATAAACTAATCTGGTTTATGGTATGTGAAAAATCCTCATCGCTTCACTAATTGTCCTCATAGGTTGACTATAGGAAATGTCTCTCTCGTATTCTTGATCTTTTGAAGTGTGCAATGTATGGTGAATTTGTCATACGTGTAATCACGTGGAAAGTTTATGTAACACTATATATCACATACGAACATTATTCGATGCTTTTTAAGCAATTCTTCTCATCTTCCACTTTTCTTTTAAATCCATCTTCACAGTAAATATTGAAGTCCTTCCATTTGAAGAGAGAATAGCTCGGTTATGTACTACACATCTTTGCTCATCTTGTCCTTTTCAATCAAGAATCACTTAAGCCAAAAGACTGGCGAATCCCTTACTTAAACACAAACTTCATTCTCAATCGCAAACATTAGTTACTTTATGCATGATAACTACGGGGAGATAAGAAGTATAAATGTGTAGTATACGAGTTGAGATATATATATATATAGAACATATGTTATAAATACTTGTTTCTAGCTGATCACCAACTGGTAGGAATGGAATGAACAGTAGATAGATACTTTCTACTCGTTGGTAAGGATAACGAATATAAAGTAGTGAACAATTACAAGGAAATAGCTGAAGTTTATAAGAGCTAAAATCTTGGAATTAAAAGGTTAAGCATTGTCAATAAGATAATTTTAGAGCTAATAACATTAAAATGTTTCTATTAGATGACTAAGATAGTTTCATACTTAGCTTGTAACATGTTTAAGTAATATGATTCTTTCATTTACAACTATCATAGACTGGAATTTGAATACCTAATAATCTTAATATTTTTAGCGTACTTATATTGATAATTTGATCATCTTTTATGCTTAAATTTTATTTTTATTATTACATAAGAAAGTGAATATTTATATTATTTTGACAAATAAATAAAATCTACTTCTTGCATTTTCAGAATCGATATTTCTCACATTATTAAGTTCTCTTGATTTATTCCTAGACAGTCATATATCAGATGATTGGAGCAAGAATGTGAACAAATTTTGCCAACGTTGAAGGACGAAAGAGATGTGCACTATGCAGAATAGAAAATTCTTAAGGGATCGAATTCTAATCATATTACTGTAGCTCCCACATCAGGCACATCGGTTTCAAAGAACATATAATAGTGCACAAGAAGCGTAAATTCACTAGCGGGAACCTCCAGTTGTTAGTTTACTCTTCCTCCAAAAATTATATACAATCCACCGAAAAAGAATCCGTAAATGAAAATTTTGCCTGTCGTTTCAAGTGGGTCATCGTGATTATGAGTGTATTAGTTTAGTCTGTGTACATGATTTTAATTTAACCCCTTTGCTTCCCTTGATTTACTGCGAAGGCAGGGACGCAACCTAAAGTAACATATAAATGATTAGGTCATGAAAAGTTGTTGAGCGGGTTTTAAGATTGGGATTACTCTTTGCCTTGGGTTACAAGTTTCTGGCACTACTAGATAGACTTGAACTTGGCATGCATACTTGTGTGAATGGAATCAAAAACTCGGTCTAAAAGGAAGATTGGGAATAATTGCGTTTGCCATTAGTTTAATATTTCTCCTAATCAGACCCAAACGATAAAGTAAAGTGAAAAGGGAAACTTATAATAAACAAAGGATGCGTAGAAAATCTACTAGTGTTAGTCTTTCTAGTTGTTGAAGGTAAGCTACTCAGTAGCATATGACCACGACCTAAAATCACAAATGATGGTATCATTCGATTCTATAACATACATGATAGCTTATAATGGGTTTGTACAAGTTGGCAAATGATGGAGTGTGGAGATAAGGCTTCAGATGTGTGTTTCCGGGTTTTATGGCTTAGCCAACCAGTGGGAATGAGGGATTGTGCACTTTGTTTGGCTTTTTTGCACATTCCCTTTTGTTCTTTCATTTTCTTAGTCATACCAAACCGTCATATCGATGAAAGCCACTACCTTTGTCCCTAATCTCCACTGCAATTTGGTTATTGATTGTAATCTACGTTAGCTACTGGGAGCACTTTAAGCATTATCATTGACATATCTACCTCTTCGTATTAAATTATTAGGCTTATTCTATTATGATTCTGTAGTGTAAGTTTGGCTTCTTGCCTGAATAGGCTACATGGATAGATTTAAGAAGAAGAAACCAAAGCTTGTCCATTAGTCAACCTTAGCAATTCAACTCCAATTTTGCTTTATCTCTTCTAACCAACTATTCTACTACTGGCAAAGTTAACAAGGGTTGGACTAGTCGTGTCACTGACGGCATAATCAATTCTGGTTGGTTCTTTATTTTAGGCCACGTAATTTGCAATAAAATACTACAAAGTGAGCTAAGTTGTGCAACCAGAGACACCTGTGACATGTTTACGGAACCAGTCCAGTTGACACAACTGACGTAAACTCGAAGAAAAGATAGAAAAATATAATACCCCCCGGGACTTGACCACCATCTGTGTTTTCATTTTCCAAGAATCGTTATCTGTTGAAGTTAGGGGCCAAAAGTGTAGTAACGTGAGAATGGCACGTTGTGCGACTTTTGAGGAAGTAAATTCCAAGTGAGTCTAGTCAGATTAACATAATCCGCCCTTGATTTTGATCAGCATGCCACCGACTTTTCATAAAGCTAAGGTTTAGCTTACCCCACTCAGGATTGTCTTCACTCTCCACTATTTTTGGAGTCAAATTTCAAATGGGAGCAGCACACCGCAGCCTTGCATTTAAATACTGTGAAAGGAGGGGCAGTTGGAACAGGTAAAAAGGTCTGATACTGACTCGAATTTAGAGCAAAATTTCAATTTTGATATGAAATTTAAATTTTTATTTAAAATTAAAATTTGAGACTAATTTATATTTTAATTCGATTAAAATTTTGAATTGAACTTGAATTTACAAAAACTTTTAACTCTCAGATTGACTTATTCCTTAAAATTTTAAAAACTTATTTTTAAAATTGAAAGGAAATAAATATAAATCTTAAAGCGATATTTTCCTTTTTTACTTTGCAAATGAAGTTCTATATTTTATTTTATTTTCATAAAATTTGAAAATATAATTGTTATTTTTTTTAATGTGCTTCCCCCATATTTGTCGATCCAAGGAGTCCAAACGCACCCATGATGCGGTAGATCCACGTAGTGCAACACCAGTGATTGTAGCTAACCCATACTTGAAATGATGGGTTAACGAGTTGATGGCTTATACTTCACACCATGGGTAGGGCTCATCGGACCAACAACATTGGCACGAATCATATGGCACGAGAGCCCAAAAAGAATAATATACACTAATTTTGGAAATGATTTTATTATTTTAAACAACTTAAAAACAGTTTGCGGTATTATTTTTAAAATTACTATTAAATTTGATTAAAATAATTATTAATTATATAAACTTTATCATATGAACGACAGATAATTACATGATATTTCTATTAAAATAATTTTATACATGTTTAATAAAAACATCTTTTTGGAGTTTTAGTAGTAATAAAATTAATAATTGAATTGATAGTATATATATATTTAAAATAAATGAGACCACAACAAGAGTTGGCCTTGTTTTACTTAGACAAATATTTCCGTAAGAACATGGGTTGAAAATTTGAGAGGTGAGACATTCTAAAATGGGTTGAATTCTTTTTCGATATATTTATTTCTATTATCTGTTTGAAATTATTAATAAATTTGAATTAATTATTAGTGAATAATTAATAACTATTAATGAATTTGATAAAGTACTTTTCTCATCTATGGGAAGGAATCAGTAAAGTAAACTGATTCAAGAATTATTTTACTTCTTGAAGTTAATGTATTAAATTTTATACATTGTTGCTTATTTGTACATGGTGCTCATAGGATAATAGTGATACCTTTATAAGTCCAAGAATTAGCTTTTGCCAAATAAGGATCTCCATTATTTGTAAGTATATATTTCCAAGCTTTTTAGATAATAATATTGAAAATCTTTCATTTTGAATGTTTGAAGCGATTGATGCTTCTTCTTTGAGCAACATTCTTTCTTTGACTTGTTTAAGTTTGCATTTATCTTTTTTCCTTAATAAGTACAAGGGCACGTTGAATTATCTTCAATTCTTTTTAATAATTCCTAGTTTATTCCTAAGTTCATCTAGTTATCCTATATAAGAAATTAGTCTTTAATTATAATCCCTTTAGATGCTAAACCTTTTGAAGAGTACAGATTGCATCATCATATATCTTCAACTTGATAGTTTTAGTACCAATAACCTTTAGAGGATAATTGTGACAATTGTACAAAAATGTTTTGAAATATATTCATAATGATGGAATCATTTTCTTATAGAGGTTACATGAAAAGTGGCTCTTGAGTTGAAGAGATAAACATCAAGCAGTGACTTTATATTTTTGATTATAATTGCTTCTTGACAATATAGAACATTGTCATCATTTGATGTATTTGCAAAATTTACTTTAGGACTAACATTTTTCTTATATTAATTCCAATCATTTTCAGAGTGACTTTTACAAGTTTATAGTATTTTCAATTCTTCTTACTTTTGATTTTGCTCTACTATGATTTTGATTCTCAATTGGGCTACATTCTATTAATCTCTCTCGTAAATGTAAAGGTTTCAATTTGGTGTGAACCACATTACCTTTCTTTCTTATTCTTGCATCAATTTTATTTCTCCAAAACTACAGTACAAAACCTAAGACTAGGTTATTTGTAAGAAAATTATTTTTTTTATTACTTAGGAAGGTGCAAAAGCACCAAGGTGGATTACAAAAATAACCTTTTGCGAATTACAGGTCAACAACTAAATAACTTGATGAAAGTCAAAGAAACTTTCATCTCTTGCCATTAAATGAACATCATGGT